>JAJHUR010113299.1:5072-16509 GCA_027495735.1 Lutjanus campechanus | reverse complement strand
ATTATATTCACTATGGAATAACAACATTATAAATATAACTAATGTTAGCTAACTAACTAGCCAGGCTGCAATCAAAACTACGCATTTGTGGGGACAGTAAAGATTTGGTTAACAGCGAGCTCCACCAATCAGAGATGTCACTGTTACACTTTAGGATTGTGGGTAGTGTAGTTCTACTCCATGACTTCACAAATAAAGTTGTGTAATGTTTTTCTTGAAACAAGGTTGACATCATATGGATTTGATTCTACAGGAGCATATTCCATGTCATAGCTCATGGTAAGGATAGTTACTAAATTATGACTGACAATCTAAATCCTATATTAAGAATATGAATGGGATTTTGACTTCTGGGACCTCACTGTCGAGCTCAGTATCATGCTACCACTCTCCATGTAAATGATGTTGACCAACCTGGTTCCAATGGATTATGTCCAACTATCAGCCACACTCCCATTCTCTGCTGTTTCTGCTGAAAGATTGTAAACCTAAAAACATCAGTTGACACTGGCTGGAGTGGGGCTTTAACAATGGTAGGCTTAGGAGCAATTAGAAGAAATCCTTACTCCTTGAACACCGAATACATTGTCTTAAATGTAATTTGTTATAGAAAAAAATGCTTTGCTGTTTGCCACAATATATTTTTGAGATTACCAATGGAGCATGTCAAATCAGATCAAGTGACTGAAGAACAAGAGGGATCAAAAGTGGGATGTTTGCAGGTGAATTCCTAAAACATTTACAGGTAGAAGCAAAAAATAATCCCTATGATGCTTAACCACTGTAGCCATCCAACACATTTTGTAGAAGCGTGCAACAATAAGTCTTTTTAGATGAGGAATGAAACAAAACAGGAAAAAAAAAAAGATTTACACAGGCTGAGTTCCACTGTGAAACCATCATGAAAATGTTCTTCCCATTCCATGATTCATATTTGAAATGTTGTCGATATCTCCACAACCCGAGGGCATCGAATTCCTCCATGATCTCAGACTGTGTGGACCAAGGTAAGTTTAGTACTTTCATAGACTTCATTCCTGCATTCTGAATTCTGAATACTTCTGCTGAATTATAACCACTAGGATTGCTGCTTATGAGTATAATGCATATTTAAAAGGCAACAATGAGACATGCTTTTACATGGGAATGAAATGCCTCACATTACTTTGATGGGGGATGTGAGGCATTCACTGCACATGAATGCCTTTATAAAAAAAAGTTTCTGTGAAAAATGAAAGCTTCTGTTTTTTTTTAAGTTTTGAAAGGCATTTTCCATTTTTTTCAAAGGTAGCGCCTCAGATACAAGACTAACATTTAGAGCTGATGTGCTAGTATTTGAGAAATGTTGCCAGATTATAAATATGTATCACCATATCAGACAGGTGGTTGGTCCAAAGTGGATGGTCCACCTGTTGACAAATGACCCTCTTGCTGGCTGTAGTTATTTTGCTGGCAAATGTTTTTACAGAAAAAAAAAATCTTGTTTGGCCCCAACTCTGCATGCAGATGAAACACTGGTCACACCTGCTGCCAGTTGTTGTATAACCAAACTGTTAAGTGCCCACACTGGATAAAGCACACATAAGTGTTCTGTGCTTTGACAGTGTACTGCAATCTATCATCAAATTAAATGGACTACATGGTCAACATAAAACAATAGACAGTAGGCACCCTTACAAATCAACTGACCTTTTGTAGGCCCCACCCTTTTTTTGCTATGTGGTCCAGTAGCAGTAAAGCAACCTTATTCAGGCAATTACAACACTCCATGGTTTGCTTTTACTGTATAACAGACCGTTGCTATGAAGAACAGACTGTTGCTATGGATGCAGTTCCTGGACTTAATTATGCCATGGCCATATGTTTTTTTTGTTGTTGTTATTATTGTTTTGTTTTTTAATTTTTAAGATGGTTAAACAATGTTGCTAAGGGACCTGTAAAAGTGACATATACGCTATACAGTCACATAAAACTTAGATAATGTTAGCCAAATGCTAAATAACCTGCTAGCTAATGACTGATGTAGATTAACTAGCCAGCTAGCTAGCCTTTTGCCAACATTCACTATCAGATGTAACCGACCAGCAAACTATTAACTAGCTAGCTAGTTAGCATTTTACTAACATAAGATGTGATATACTGTATATATGTTGTTATCCATTCCATCCAAATTTTTGTTTTCTTTTCAACACAGATTAGCGTAGCACATAGCATATTTACAGGAAACAGGAAAGGAGAAATTTTGCAGATCTTCCAAAAGGGGTGGGACTTAGAAAGGGTAAATTCTGGACACGCCCAACTTCCACTCATTGTGGACTTCTGTATTTGAGGCATTTGACCAATCAGTGGGAGCCCGTTTACCCTTGTGGCCATTCTGGGGACTACAAGTGACACTGCTCTGAACATGTTCAGAAACTAAATAAGTAAATTACAATAACAAAACAGTTTAAATGTTTTCAAAACTTAAGAGCCTGACTTGGGCTCAAAACTCAAATCTATTGAAGAAAGTTGCCTTGAAATTTTTTTCTCAACTTTTTCATTTTAATGTACTTTTTTCTCTTATACTTTACCGTTGTTTTTCTTTTCTGGTTTGTGCTCTTGATTTTTAACATGAGTCTTGCTTTTTATCTAGATGACTATTGATCATAATATTATAACTGTATGTTCTTTTATGTTGAAAACGGAAAATAATATAGCTTTTATGAACCAAAGAGGAATGTATCTGATATTAACTTGCAATAAAAAATAATCTGGGTGAATTCTGGGGAGACTTTATGCTCTTCCATAAACTAACCTAATAAAAAACAACAACAGCAAAATAAAAAAAAAACATCAGAGCTCCCAAATCACATCATGGACATCCTTGAAGCCAAATTACAATGGTGCACAGCTGGATTGCAATTGTGACAAATCACCATACCTATCATTGTCTCCTGGGTAGCACTGTGGGTAATTGGTTGGTGAAAGCACAAAAATAGGACCTATTATGTTAATAAATGTATGTGCACATGCATGGTTTATCCAGGCAGATTACTTATACATGTGCATACTTACATTTTATGAATACAAATTCAATACAAGAACATGATACATTTAATTTGTAAAAAAAAAAAAAGGCTAAAGCTTCTGGTGCAGGCTTGTTTAATTGGCAACCTGAGGGCCAAATCCGGCTCTTTAACAACCTCAATCCAGACCTTTGATCATTTATAAATACAAAAAAAAAAGTATCATTGTGATTATATTCAAATAACCTGGCAACTTCTACATTGTTTATTGGAATATCATTATTTTATTAGTAGGCTAATGAGCCCATTCATTGGTTATGTCTGCTATTAAGCACAGAGACAAGTTTTAACTCAGACTGTTTAAGCAGAGGGAATTTATGAGAGTCAAACTGAATGAAAAATGATTTTAAATGTAAGACTGTGTTCATTAAAACAACAAGCTGCTTCTAATCTAGCATTACAAATGTCACTTTTTCCCTGTACTTTTTTTTTCTTTTCCAATTGTTAAAACCAATAAAGAAGATTAAAAAAGACGCACCGTTTTACTCATTTAAACGACTAACTTTACTGGTCAGACAAAGGAAATGCAAACGTGCGGCTCTTTGGCACTTCACCATTTCAAATCTGGCCCTTCTAAAACAGTAAAAGAATAGACTTGCTCCAGTGTGCACTGTAAGTCTGCCCTTACATGAATCTCAAATACTTCTGTCTGTAGGCTATGTTCAGATCGGTATTTGTCAACCTTGTGCCACAACCTGAATCTTTACACAGGAAGACACAGGAACAACCTGCCAAAAGAAAGATCTTGTCCTTGTGACCACAGATGTTGGTGTTTTGAGTCTCACAGAATTCTAAAAAATCTATCTCCTACCTCTGTTGTGCCCCCAGACATGGCACAAAAGAAGAAAGTAGGAGGCTGCTCATCTGTCTGCAGACAAAATGGAACTTTTTTTTCTTCTTCTTCCTTTGCTTATAACAAATTCATACATTAGAAAATCCTTCTACAAACATGGAGCTGCCCTTAAGCAAGTTTCTCAAATCCTAATTGCTAATGTTCGGTTGCCACAGATTGAACAAGATTCCTACAGTTGTATCAGTGGCAAAGTACAACAACAAATTTACTTCTGTAGGAGACGAAGGTCGTTTGGAGCAAACACACATATTCTGTTATTATTTTTCCAATCTATAAAAATAGAAAGTGCTAGAAATCAGTGCATAATACACCTGTCTCTCTGTTCAGCTGAAAGCTAGACTGCTACGTATCTGTTCAAAGAAGGCCTCAGTGTTATATCTACAGAGGCACAGAGGCCACCATGTTGCGCCATGTTTCTACACTGGCTAGATATGATCTTTCCACATTTTTCGCAAGTTACACAACCACCTTAGGTTCTTTTACACACTTGGAAGGGGAGGGACACAGGGACATCTGTCATCAGCTCCTAAATGAGCTATTTTCTCTGTTACATGGTTTCTATAACTACTCTAAATGTAATTTCAATAATATGTCTGAGTCCAAAATAAATGGAGTGTCTTGTTATATGACATTAATTAATTGTTGTTGAATGTATGTTGCTTTAAAGGGGAAATCTGTCATATATTTACTTTAATAAATCATAAAATGACCATAGTGTGTCATCAGAGATCAAGAAAACATGTTAAATGTAAACACTTGCTTCACTTGACATGAACGCTACAGCCGTGATGTCCTCCTTTTAAATTCCCATTCCGAACCGGGATAACTGTTGTCAATGTCCACTTCACATTAATCAGAGTTCAAATTAATTACAGAATTAAAGAATTTTCACCCAATGAGTAAATGTCGAAAGAAATTAATTAATCTTGTAGAATGCGTAGATGTTAAATTGAGCAATATTTTGATTTGCTTTGTCAGGCAGTGAGACAGGCAGTCACTTTACTCATTGTCCTGAGTGTGTGTTTTCAGAGCAGTGGGCTTTTGTTTTCAGGATAATGGTATTAACCTTGCATTGGACAGACAACTGACACGTCTAAACAGCTGATCAGTGTAGGATTGTCACTTTACGAGATTGCGTGCAACCTGCGCTCCTGTGTAGCCCCCTGCAACCTGCCTGTCTCTTTTGTGCCAGGGGAGGAGGAGGCGGGGAGAAACAGCTCCCTTCAGCCATAAATCATATATTAAACAGGATTACAACCTTTTTAATATACAGTCTATAGATCCAACTTGCTATTGCAGTACTCATTTTGCATCCACAATGACTACATATTGCTGCTTTAAGGGAATTGATTAAATGTTATTTTGATGTGGCCAATCGTTTTGGACCTCTGACCTTGAATAAAAATCAGATGCGGACCTTCGAGTAATATGTTTGGGAACCCCACTTGGCCTTTAAATGTAGTGTTTTGTTATGTGTGTGTGTGTGAAACAGTGTTTGCCTTGGGGCGCAAGACACAATTCAGAAAAATATCCTGTTAATAAAGTGAAATCAAATCAAGAGGAAAGACTGCGCCGGTACCTCCTGGATGTGAATGTGTAAGTGTGAAGGAGGTAGTGCAGAAAATGTGCTATAGTTCTGAGCACATTTGTCACATTTGGAACAGTCAAGTCACCACATGACTTACAACAGTTTGTTCCCTGGCATCATTTCAATTCCTTCTTTAAGCACAGATAAATAGAACAATGTTCTATGCATCATCATGAGCATTAATTTTATTTTAACTGAGGCTTTTTTAATGCCATCTTAAATCACATTATAAATCAGACAGATGCCTCTAACTGTGGCTTACAGGACTTGAAAGGCCAGGCTCTTTAGCTGACTCCCAGGGGTGCTGTGGAGCTAACACTGGAGTCAACACTAATGTACTGTGTACCCGCATAATCAGAAGGTTTACCTTTTGAGCAGACATACACAAAAATAAATTCTGTGGCATTTTATGAAAAAAAAAAAAAAACCTCAGGGCCACTGCAAATTCATGACATTTAACAAGATGGTGTCTGAAATTGTGACTCACTGCTTCAACCTTAGGCACGAACTGACTCAGCTGTACAAGTCTCATCATATAAGCCTAATTGCAGGGTTTAATTTTTAAAAACATGCTCCACTAAATTCAAGAGCTTGGATGCAGAACTGTAGAGCAGTTTCATCTAAATTAGAGCACTATATGACTAGACGTTGGTTTAAAAATATAACTAGTGCTGCAAGCTTTTGGCAAAATGAACGACCCATTTTGTGTTGCTTGTTCTGCCTTTTTGTAGACAGCAGCAACATGTGCTGTGAGGCTTCTGTTATAGCTCCCTTCATGTCAAACAGCCGATGAAACCTGCATCATAAGTGTTCAATCTGCCTTGAGTCATGCATCCATTTTGAAACCACAGATTTTTTTTAGTCCCTTGATGTTTTCTGATTCCAGCCAATAGAGAGGGTTTCTTTTTGCTGGCGTAAGACTTCTCTTAATTTATGTATTTTCTCTAAGAGTCTGCTGTACATGTAATTGACCCTTCGCTAACCCCCTTTACTAAATATCACAACACATCCTCATACCTCATACAACAAAATATCTCAGTTGCCAGTTCCTCCCAAAACAAGATATGTTACCAGTAAAGATGTTATGTAAGTTATGTACGTTATGTAAGTCACGTAACATAACTCATGCGACATTACACATGTGGATTACATTGTAAAACGGTCACAGTTTGTTTAAGTTTTAGCCACAATTACTTTTCATTTCACACAGATCTCAAACTCCTCGTTGCTCTTTATACTTCTCCTGGCCCACTAGAGGTCGTCACTAACAATAAACAGAAACATGAATCAAAATAAGCAGCTTGCACATTCGACCAAGACGTATGTTTTTCTGGCAGACTGTAACAACAACTCTCCAATCACAGATTAGCAACCATAACGAGGCACTATAGGCCAGTCAAGCTTTGCATTACTCTACATTTTGAAGCAGCGTGCATGAAGGTCTAATAACACATTGGCATGCAGCTAATCTAGTGGTTTTGAAAGTTTGTGTGTATAAGGCACACCTGTATTCATATCTGTGCAAAATAGCCTCTATAACACAGATTATCATGCTTATCCATCTGTAAACATTTATTTTTCTTTACTAATGCCAAATAAAATTTGTCAGGCAACTATATTAAAGGATAACTTAGGTATTTTTCAATCTGGGCCCTATTTCCCCTTGTATATGTGTGTGCATGATTGATAGGTACAACTCGTTTTAAAATTGGTTCAGTATTAAGGGAGGAGGATACAGCCAGCAGCCGCAAAATTAGTTATAACGTAGATATGAGGGCAAATACGTCCAGAAAAAGTTTGTGCATTAAACATGCTTTTTTCGCCACAGTCCAGCTCACATCACCAGTGTAATCTCTGTCAACAGCATGCAAAGCGTCTCTCTTACCGTTCACTCTGTGACGACATCTCGCAGGATCTTTGCTTGTTGAAGAATGTCTTGTTGCAGTGAGTGGGACAGCTGTGTGTGTTTGGTGAAGTGTTTCAGGATTGGATGTCTTCTCTTCTTGGGCTGGCAGTAGTCATCTTGAGAAAAGTGTGCACTGCAGACCCGATGGTCTGCCAGGCGCAGTGTTTGGACGGGAGCGTTAGCATCCAGTTGCAGCACAATTAGCCACAACTTCAGCATGTTGCTGTCCAACAAAGACAGCCTATGAAAGCTGTATGGGGTGTTGCGCGACATCCTGTTCTTGCAATTCGGTGAAGCACAAACACAAACCATTGTTTTCAATAGTTGCAGTAAAACTCTCAACTGAACTCCGGGACAGCTAACTCAGCTAACTCGCTCTGACCGGCGGCTCTCAGCATTACTCCTCAGTTTTTCTTCCGGCAACAAACAAAGATCCCGCGAAATGTTGTCACACACAACCAAGCAGTAAGTGAAACATGCTGCTGACAGAGATTACACTGGCGATCTCATCCAGTTTCCTGTGGCTAAAAAAAGCACTTTTAATGCACAAACTTTTACGGGACGTATTTGCCCTCATATCTACCATTATAACTTGTTTCGCGGCTGCCGGCTGCATCCGCCTCCCTCAATACTGAACCAATTTTATAATGAGTTGTACCTATCAATCATACACACACATACACAAGGGGAAATGGGGCCCAGGTTGAAAAAGTTATTCTTTAGGCTAAGAAATATTTCTTACCAAAATAATTCAAGGATTCATTTGAAACTTTGTCAAATTACATTTAGAAAAGGTGTCAATCAGGTCCTTTGATGTGTCATGCTACAGTAATTTCCACCATCTGGCAACTGCACAAATGGCAAAAACTGGGGTTTGCTTTGAGGGATGGTTTGTAAGGAAACTTTTTAAAGATATAGAATTAGCCTCTATATTGGAAAATGATTGCATGCAATGTACTGATGTAGAAAATTAAAAGTCCATTCTAATCTTTAACTTTTTTTGCTTGAGTGTATATTACAATAATAATGTATGGCTCTTACAAAATCCCATGGCACATCTGGATTTGCCTCATGGCACACCAGCCCATTTGGCTCTTATCTGGCTGGTCTGGCTGGGTGATTGTCTCAGGGTCCATTGCACTAATCTAATCCCTGCACTTCCTTTCCCAATGTTAATGAGTATATTTCTGTCATCTATCATATACATAGACATATTGTATTTCACTGTGCAACCAGTGTTTGCTGGGATGCAGCTTTAGCTTCAATCTTTTAGCATTAACATTATATAATGTATGCAACTACTTTAACTTAACATATGCTCTTACAGTGTTCTTGTTTTAAAATGTGATTTTTATTTTATTTTATTTTTTAAATCAGATAGAAACATTAAAAAGTTAGCAGGACACGGCTTCTCAGCTGACTCAAGGAGTTTAAGCACTAACATTAACTTACATTAGCTAGCTACACTTCTGCTAATGAGAGTCATTATTTTAGCTAACAAAATCCATAGTCATCAGCTAGGAATGAGAAGCTGTTTTTTTTTTTTTTTTTTACTCCTCTGTGGAATCGAAGATCCTGTTGTTTAACCTGATGTTAAATCACTGTAAACTGCACAATGGAAAGCTTGATAGACAACAGTAACTAAGGAGGGCAGGGCTTAGCACAGGGTCAATTCCCTCTCCTCATTTCTTACACAGACCTTTTGCTTTGATAAAACTTTAAATTGGATTAAGGTCTATTCTTTATCCTATCACAAAAGTACATTTCCATATCTTCCCAAAGTGTCAAATAGAGCCTCCAACAAAACATTTTTAGATGAGATAACAGAAATTGTGACAAACTTTCAAGACATGAATGGGTGGATGATGAGGGCTTAAGAAGAAGAAGAAGAAGAAACAGTGAATACAGGTTTTGCTATTGTTACACAGGCAGGTGTAGCATCTGCAGCCAGTGGAGAAAACGCTTACAGGAGTTATTATCCATTCCCAGCAGTCAGTCAGTGTTTATTCTTTCACCAGTCGATACCTGTCGCTGTCTGTGTACCCGGTGTGACTCACTCAGAGAGGATGTGCAAACATAACAAAAGCAGGAAATTAACTGAAAACCAGGCAGAGATATTCTCCAACACAGAGCAGTATGGGTTTTTCATTTACATCCAGTTCATCAGCGGTGCAGAAATTAGACCCACACCTTCTCCCAGTCGCTCCCTTAATGGATGTCGAGCATCAGTCATGTAAGGGAGCGTTAGTAATAATTGGTCGTGGGGTAAAAATCGCCTACACGTGCAGCGTCAGTTATTAAAGTGATTCTAAATGTAAGCAGTTTTGTTCAGGATGATCATCAGTTCGTGTTTAAATTCTTACGTATCATCCCATGACAGGTGAGACAACAGAAAAACAATGTCCAGATACGAACGAGTGAAGACTGTGTCATCACAGCACTGTGTTCAATTACTGTGCCCATATTGCGTGGCTAATTGACTATGTGCTGGCAAAGACAAAAAATGGAAGCGTTTCAACAGGAGCTGAAAGAAAAACAAGACATCCTGCAAATCTGGGATTGATACTACTCATGCAAACTTCTGATGAGTATTTTTCCCCAACTAACTTTATTGAAACAATTAATACAACAAGTAAAAACTTCTTGTGTTACTCACCTGAGTCAACAATCATAAACAATCACAAATACACCGGGGGGACCAAAGGGTGTATTAAAAAAGATAGATTTTGTTAAGCTTACAGAGGTCAGAGTCTTAACAGCTTTTTTATCGGTGCAATTAGATACGGACAATATTTAATGTTGGATCTAAGTACTCTGCTCTAAAAAAAATATTTTTTTACTAATAAAGTTAAACCTGCAACTTTAAAATTTGGATAAACAATAATATAAAAAACTTTTGTATTCTTTTTTATTCTTAGTTTGCCATGAAAAACAAGTCTTCCCAACAGTTGTTTCAGTCGCATCCAACCGTACAAGGTGTCCCTTTAAAAAGTGAAATAATACCCAAGGAAACAGCATCAAAGACAACTGAGAAACCCTTTGGTGAAACATGTTTTCCAAAGTGTTGAATAAATTCAGAATTATGAAGGTGACCATGCTAGTTGAACAACTAACAGATTCGTTTTTAAACAAAATATATGTTGTTGTGTGTGGGCAGGTGTGTGTCTGTGTTGTTAATATATGGCGTAATGGAGGCGTGGAGATGGGAATGGCCTGTCACAAAAAGGTGCATAATTTCCAAATGGATTCACAGACTCACACCAGATTAAGTGGAAAGGTTATACAGGAGCAAAAGGACAGCTGGCTGACTGGTCATGACGACTGTCAAAAAGGGAATGGCCTTTCCCAAAAAACCCATAACTTCTAAACTGATTCACAGAATATGGCCAAACTCATTAACCAATTGTTGCGGACTCCTGTGGGAGAGGTTGTTGCACTCAGCAGAGTTTCTATTCTATATTGAATTATGCCCTGCCCCTACACTTTAACCTTGTTCCCTTTCATGAGTTATTAACTGCTTGTCGTAGACTCTTGTGGGAGGCATCGTTCACCATATTCACATAGCAGCGAAATTACGCTGAAGTCATACTCGGCTTGGGAAGCTCAAATGTTGCATTGTGTGTAGAGAATCTGACAAATCTTTATTATTTCATCTCAACCTGATCAACAACTGAACAGACAATGGGCAGTGAAAATCTGGAGGGACACCAGATCATATATCAAGCTCAAACAACATGATTACCTATTAGCTACCATGGCTAACGTTAGCTTTCAGCCACCACCTATCTAACCGCCTTGCTGTTACAGTTTGATAGTGTTGCATGATACGATAGGAAAGATGTAAGTTTAATCTGAAATATCAGCACTATGTCCAGGACAAAACTGTATTACAAGCACATTAGCATGTGTTAGTGTGTCTTTTACGTGGCAGTAATTATAGCTAGGCCAGTGGTTCCCAAACTTTTTCCGGCATGCCCCCCTTTTAGAAGCCAAAAAAGTTTGCACCCCCCAACCCCACAATTTTT
>JAJHUR010113293.1:3400-38926 GCA_027495735.1 Lutjanus campechanus | reverse complement strand
ACCACCTTTTACAGAATACAGTATGCATGTGTACTGTATGTACCCATCTTTTATTTCCTCTCCATTACCCCCTCTTTCCCTCCCCCTTCTCCCTCTTTTCCCCCTCTTTCTCCCCCACTTCCTCTCTCAGTAATAATGAGTGACCAGGGTCAGCACACGCTGCTGTTCACATTAATTGATACACTTCAGCAATTACAGCTTAGTTATGTCTCTGCCATGCTGCATATTCCAGCTGTGGGTTTGTGTGTGTGTACGTTGGCACTGAAGGGTGAATCTAATGACCATCAATGACAATTATCCCACCGCAACGTTCATTACCTTGCCCATTTACACTAATGCCATAGAATGGAAAACCCTGTGTGTATGCGGGAGCCTGCCTGTGTCTCCCCCACCTCACACACTCCCCCTCTCTCCCCCTCTCGCTCGCGCTCTCCGTCAGTCAGTCATGTACTGTGCTCTGTGTAATGGATGAGTAACCAGGTGAACACCAGAGGGAGAGGGGAGACCAGGACACACACCGCCCATTTTTTCCTCTTTTTCTCATGCATTCTCTCTCCCCTCTTCCTCCGGATCCTCACATTCATCTTCCTCTTCGTCTCTCTTTTGCATATTGTTTTTAACAGCAAACAAAGGTACAAAGTTGTGTGTGGTATTGTAATTACCCTTTTCTTGGAACACATAACTTTTTTCTCCCCTTACACTCACAAATTATACTGTACGTGTTAGTGTGTGTGTTTGAGAGAGAAAGAGAGTCAGGTCTCTGTCCCCTGGGCCTTTCTGTGTCTCTCATTAAAGACAGACGGTTGACGGAGCGCGAGTGTGTCGCTCGCCTCGCCTGTCGCCCTCGACAACAACACACTACCCCGGCGGTCTGGAGGGAGAGAGCAAACGGGAGGGTGTGGGTGTGGTGGTGTTGGGGGGGGTTGTTGAAGAAAAGAAAGCTAGATGAGAGGTGGAGGAGGAGGATACAGCTATCGAAATTCATATTTGCTCGTCTCTGTATTCAAATCTAAACAGCTCAGATTAAGCCAGAAAAAGTCCCCAGCGTTCCTCACAGGCTGCTTTAAAGGTCAGGATTTGAACACTGTGGGCCAAGTACTCTTTTTTCCCTTTTTTTTAATGTGACAAGAATTTGCATATCATGCAAATTTGTATAAGAAGTTGTTTAGCGTATGCAAGAGAAAACTCAAACAGAACAGACTTAGATCTCTCTCTCCTCCGTCTCTCTCTGTCTCTCTCACTCAGTAGGTGTGTAAGTAGATAAATCTTGTTGCCTGCGGCGACTGCGGCATTTTCAATTTCCCAGTGGGAAGTGGTGGCGGTTGGGAAAGGATGTCGGAACGCTTAAGGAACAGCGTGGCGAAGCCCCGGAGATAATGCTTTAGCCACACCGGGACAAAACGACTGACTGCCTTACTTACTGACTGTTTGAGTGACTGACTGACTGCGGAGAGACACATGGAGGGGAAACAGGCTGAGAAATCAGGCTGATAAAGGTTCAGAGAGAGACGGAGGAAGAGACTTAAAGAGTCTGGCAGGCAAACAAATGACACATGGTCTGTTTTTCAGTTTCCTTTTGGCCTTCTCTCAGTCCTCTCCTGTCTGTTTCTCAGCATCTGCCTAAATGTTTCATCCTTTTTGTGTCTTTACTGTACCACTCAGAAAAAGAGATGCACATAAATGCTACAAGTTGTCTTTTTAGACATTTTATTCTCCTGTTTTAATCTGCTTTGTTCATTTTATGTGCTACTTAAAGGGATAGTTCCGATTATTTGAAGTGTGATTGTTTGAGCTACTTATCCATAGTCAGTGTTTTACCTACAGTAGATGAAGTTTGACACGCCCGCTCTGGGGAAGCAGCAAAACTAATATTTTTGGATGTTAAGCAATGTACTGCTGTGGACAGGGTCAGCAGTAAACTATATTTTAGCCACCTCAAAAAAATTAATGTCAGGGTAAATGTATTTAGAATATTTTCACAGCTTTACCTTGCTGTCAGACAGTCTTTTCTGATTGGAAACTTCAAGTATATAAATCAAATATGGCTCTCTACAAACAAACCAGACTTCATTGCGGAAATCAGTAATTTTACCTCACAGAACACTGAAGTTGCTGGTCTACTGCTGCCTTGATCAGTTAGTTTGTTTGTGTAATTGTGTGACTTTGGTGGTTTAAAAGGTTAGTTCGGATTCACCTAAGTCACATGACAGCACAAACAAACTACCAAATTGAGGCAGTGGTTAACCAGCAACCCCTGTGCTCTGTGACGTAAAATTACTGTGATAATTCGTGTTATATAATGCCGGTTTTCCGTTGAAGATAAAGCAGTGAAAATATTCTAAATATAGCACACATTTAAACTGATATTCTTTTCTTTTTTAACCCCACCTAAAATAATCTGAATTATCCCATTAAATGAACATATATGTTGGTCTGTCTATATTTGATGACAATATCAAGTGTTTTTTTTTCCCTCCTCAGGCTTGTCCAGAGATCTGGAGACAGTATCACATCACGGTGAGTGTCTTACCACAAAAACAACAATCGGCAAACTACACAGTTCACACTTCAGACTTTCAGCTGAGTGCTTTATGTTTTTGTCAGTGGGCTTGAGCAGGGAACAGTCACTCTGTAGACACATGTGAATGCTAGATGTGGATGAAGCATACAAAGATTGAGTCCTGCAAAATTAAGAAGTCAATATAAGGTCCTTGTATTTTGGTTGAACACATGCATTGGCCTCTAACTTCATATTCTGGGCTCTGTGGAAGTGACAGAGAAGAATTTGTTTCTTGTGCTTTACTAGCAAGAAGACATTGCAGCTTCCTAAGGACTTCCTCTGTCTTACAAATAAATACTCCCTTTTCAATCAAAATAGCCTTAAAGCGATATTTCATTGCAGAATAATAGTCCACTGAACATCTGAACAATGCAGCATGTAACTGTACAAAGCAGCAAACAGCGTTTTCTCAATACGAAAACTTCTGCTACTAAAAACGACAAACTGATGTAACAAAAGCTCTTAATACCAAAAGCAGCAAACAAATTTGCTGTTTCCTTGAACTCAGTGACTTAGTCACCAAGTCATCTTAAGACGTGTACTACAAAATGGGAATCAACACAAAGCTCAACACAAAGACAACTTTAGAATGAGCTCAGGATTTTGCAAAGCCACAAAATCCTGAGCTGCAGAGTTGTGGACACTCAACACACAACCTAAAGTCAGCTACTGTCTCCCCTGACAACCCAAAGCTCACTGAAACAAAGCCATCTTGGAGACAGAAGTTTTATCAATAGTAAACACCAGTCTCTATGTACCAGAAAATACCTTATTTCTAACATATGTCTATCTTTTAGGCAAACACGCTGTACAGTAAAATCAGCCAAATCTGGCCAACAGTGCTGTACAGTATACCCCCAACAGAGACTGGTAATAATAATTAAGTAGTGAGCTGATGGAAGACCTGAGAAATTAGTTCAGGCTACTTACAAAGCAAAAAGCCACCAAAACTTAGAGAAGTAACCCAAAATCATATTTATTTTTATTTTATGGTAATTGTTTATATTTCAGGTACAGTGCACAGCTTCTTAGCTGTAAACTAAATATTTTACTAGGAACTGGAGTAAATAAAGTTAGGTCAAACAGATTTATGTTTATTAAATAAATTAAACAAAAGTGGTTTGGGAAGAGTGCTTTTGCTTGAGAGAGCGAGTGAGGGAGGAGGAGAATCGGGTTGATTGGGAGCTCCCGGAAACAAAGAATGAAATCCAGGTACACGGGGTTATAACACTTAAGTTTATCTCCATTATAAATGATGCATTTGTCATGGCAAATGAGGCACATGCATTCCACATAGCATGACGTTAACCCCAATGCCTATAAACCCTATGTTATAAGTAGTTCTTGTATGTAGAGTGTACTAACAGTTTAACCTGTGTCAAATTTAGCCAGATCCCAGTGGACGCAATAGTTCTGCTCAGAGTCCCAATTAAAAGCAGAGAAATTTAAAAGAACAAGGTGGCGGTGGTAGCGGTGGTGGTGGAGGGGGTGACTAAGCCAGCAGCACACTCACCCTGCCCCACTTACAGCCAGTGACACTTCTTAAATCTTTTTCATGCAGAACCTGCCTCATCAGAATAGAAATATCTTAAGTCCTACAGCACAAAATATGCCCCAACCAATCTTACATCAAAAATATTAATTAGCTGAAAGTAACCTTGCAAGGGAGCCTTTCTTACTTTTCATTTTGCAGTATATGTTACACTTGCATGAAAAATAAAAGTGATGGACTGTAGCGGCTATGCAAGCGTTAGGCAATATGTTAAAATTTTCCAACCAGCCAGCATCAAAATATGTCGTCCCCACGCCCACCTCCCTTTCAGCTGGGAGATTTGTGAGCCATGAGTTTGCTACATTACATTTGAAACATCCAATAAATAAATAAAATAAACTCAAAAAATTTCAACAGAAACTGTACACCCTCTCTCAAGTTTTCACCTTATTTTATCAAACAATGACGAGATTTAAGACTCAGACTTAATTGCTTGTTAACTCATCGTAAAACACACTTCATTCAAACTTAATAGATATAAACAAAATTACACAAAATTGCTTTGGCTTATCTTTCCACTGTTCAAACAATCACCAACTCTTTGGTTGAAATAAATCTGTAATTCACCTTGTTGGATGTAAAAATATTCTGGTTCTGGAGGCTTTTCCCTGCTCCTGTTGACCCTCACCTCACTCTCTCTTATTGCTTCATGCAGTATTTGTCAGTGCCGATCAAAATCTACCAAACAGTGACAGCGATTTGAGCAACGTGGCAAGACTTTCACAAGAACCAGATCATTTGTAGTTGAGCGTGATGTGGATGTTCCAAAAAAAGCCACCAGAAAGAAAGTATTTTTCATGAGCCCCATGAAGGCAAAGGTGTCAGACGATCACTCAGAATCAATAAGTCAGTTGTGATTGGTATTGACCTTGCCCTGTAGCAGCTGAGTGAACCATAGCGGGGAAAAAAAACATCTCAGAAGATTAAGGAAGTGCCAAGAGTGATGGGAACCTTGTACTTTTTTTTTGGCAGCATTTTCAACCTAAGTGCACATGTGACATCCGTGTGTGTGTGTGTGTGTGTGTGTGTGTGTGTGTGTGTAGAAACAATGTGTCAAAGTGTAGAAAACTGTGTGACAGTCACATGGGCCATATGTCAGCAGGGATGCACTTGCTTATTTGTCTGTGTGTGCGTGTGTGTGTGAGTGTTTATCCGAAATCTGAAAAGATAACTAGTTTTCTTGGCTCCTTGTGTGTGTGTGTGTGTGTGTGTGTGTGTGTGTGTGTGTGCGCATCTGAGCGAGGGGGTGATATAGACCTCAGCCTAAGAGAAAAGAGCAGCTTGTTTGTCAATTAAAAGACGTGATAAAGCATGAAATGGGCTGCCAACGCCACTCGGGACGCGGGAGTGAGGGAGAGAGGGAAGAAGAGTGTGTGTTTGCATATATCTTGGCGTGCACTTTGGTGTGTGTGTGTGTTGGGGGAGGTCTGTCACTCTCCTCTATGGAGATTAATTAGCAGGGGCTGTCTAATGAAAAGGCAGCATCGTTAGCGCTAGGGTAGCACGGCGGGAGAGGCGGAGGGAGGAGGAGGAGGAGGAAGGAGGAGGAGGAGGAGGACAACGACGACAGAGAAGTTCCAGGGGAGACGCCGGCAGAGTGGATAGGAGTGAAGTTTAATTGTTGCTCACATGGTGGCGAGGGAGGCTATATGTTTTACTGTAGAGTTTTACTTTAAGCCACAGCGGAGTGTAAAAGATGCTGATGAAAGAAAAAGATTCCTTTCTCGTCTCAGAAGATGATGAAACCACCTTTTTCTTGTGTGTTTCTGTGTGTGTATTTGTGTGTGACGGCGTGCTTTAACGGGTGGAGGATTGTGACCCAGGTCTAATTGAAGTATTTAAGCCATTTAAGCACTGGGAACAGAAGGTCGTTACAGATCCAAACTGGCATGGGGGTTAGGGGCATACACACACTCACACACACACACACACACAAACACACCTACACACATGCATACACAGGGCTCCTTCTGTTTAAGACAGCCTCATTTTATTCATGATGCTGCTTATGACCCTGAACTCCCCAATGTGAGAAGGTGTGTGTGTGTGTGTTTGTGCATGAGTGTGTGTGTATGTGTGTTTGCTTTGGGAGATGTGACTCTGTCACCTTCCGCTGGGCTCAGCCAGGTGTGAAAAGGCATTCTGTCAGACCTCCCTGCTACTGGGTCCATTTATCCTTCGTGTGTGTGTGTGCGTGAGTGTGTGTGTGTGTGTGTGTGTGTGTGTGTGTGTGTGTGCCGGGTCCGTTTATCTTCCGTGAGTGTATGTGTTGTCTGCCTGCACCTGGCCCTCAACTAACAAACTCCTCCAAACCACACAGTATAGACCACAAAAGCCCTGGGGTATTTACTGTGAAAGTAAGATACTGACACACATGGACACACACAACACTCACACACACACACACTTCTACAAATATATATAGAGCGGTAAATGGAGTAAGAAGCTATCCACAACATTTTCATCTGGCCTGTTTCATACAGTTGGGAAGACATTTTTACTCAATAATAGCGGTATCTACACAGAAAGATTTGCTTCGAAGAACAGGTTCACTCCAACAACTCTTTCTCAGTCGGTCTTTCTCTTTTACTCACCCACTCACACACGCCCTGAGAGACACCCTGGTTTTACTTCTTTTTTTTGCATACAGCTTTACAGTGTAGGGTCGCTCCTTTTCCTGCAGTGACCCCATCTGCCTACCTCCATCTTTGTGTTTTCTTTTTCGTGATCAACTTTTTATTGAAGTTGTTACATGAAAATAGTTGTGACCAGCGTACGAAAGACAAGGATTTTCATTCAGTGTTTAACACAAACTATGTACAGTACATATTACCATAGCCTTGCGAAGAAAGAGACAAACACACAAACAACAAACAAAGAAAAAAAAAAACTGACAAAAACAAAACCTATCCATTGTACTGAAGTGACGCATATCTGTGCTAGAAAATGTGGGTTTGACAGAGAACCAATGAGGACATCCCAAGCCTCTGTGGTGGATGCCTGTGCTTTATTAATTATAGCTAATGATCTTTCGATGAGAGCTATGTCACTAAAATGATTCAACTGTTCTTTTATTGATGGCAGTTCAGGGGTGAACCATTATTATATTATATATCATATTATAGAGTATATTATGGTCTTTTTGGCTGCAGTTAAACCTGCAAATATAATGTTATCACTGAGCGGGGAATCATTGTTAAATAAAAATAGGGTAGGCCTTTAGGGTTTAGGAATTGGTCATCTTAGTGTTTTCTTATCTTTCATACTTAGTGCTGTATATACAAAATCTTTGGGAACCCCAGAATACTGTTGAAACACAGCAATGCTATCAGTGATTGCATGTCAAGCTTTCGATAGGATAGAATGGGGTTACCTTTCAGAGGTACATTCGAGGTTTGGGTTAGGTGAAACTTTTCTTAAATGGATTCAACTACCATACACAAACCCAGTTGTTGAGACTTACTAATACCATCTCAAAATACTTTGAGACCCTTTTACACTGGACAAAAAAACACTAACACCCATTAACACCTGGCTTTTGTTTGATGTAAACCTGACATCTTACTGGACACCAGTGTTGTTTTCGTTAACGATGACGATGACGAAATGATTTCGTTAACGCACCTTTTTTTCATGACTAAAACGAGACGGTGACGAGCTAAACATAACTCTTTGATGACGAAAATATGACGAGACGTATTTGTTGTTTTCGTTGACGAGACGAGACGAGATGAAAATGTTAGTGGGTTGGCTATAGGACTATCAAAATGCATGGCAATTCCTCCAACGGTGCGTGCAACCTGTCTGCCAAATGCTGAAAATATCAGCAATGGATCTGCATCTTGTCCTTGTTTGGTCACGCCCACCACCAGGCATACACGGGCACAGTGCACACCGGGGCAGCAGTGTTGCCAACTTTCTTTATCGCTAAATCTGTCGACTTTCCTAATCCTCTTGCCGACTTTTTTGTCCGATGCAATTAGCGACAAATCTAGCTACTTTTTCTGGTGTTGTATGAGACTTTTCGAGTGTTTTGAAGACTCTGACGTGAAAGCACATCGCTTTGCAGTTACTGTCCTCAACGAGCAGCGGATGCTGCCATGAGCCCGTCCCCCGTCCCAAAGCTCTCACAGACGGTCAGTCTCACAGTAGCCTCGCGCAGCAGGTGTAGCTGCAGTCAGAGCAGAGAGGAGACACACACCACTCTGCATACAGACTGCATCAGGCATGATCCTGTCCTGGCTTACAGAGCGGGATGTAAATGTGAATGTTTCTGTCACACTAATATCGAATCTTATCAAAGGGTGTTTGTTTTCTTAAGTTTGGTTTGGTTATGCTCCACTTAGGAGGCTACAAGTCACAGTAAAACATGAACATTTTTTGCCATAACTATAACATTTAAAAAAAAAAAATTTGTATAGACTGTTTCATGAAATGAGACATTAACCCTCTGATGTTTATCAAATAACGTCTGTTACAATTACATGCAAATTGACAATTATGCAAAGGCGATGACATCATTTAGCGATTCTAGCGACTTTTAGGACAGCCAATACCTATTTTCCTTACTGAGAAGTTGGCAACACTGGCAGCCACACAGTTCATGGACCATGGCGGCAATGCCAGCACACGGGCTTAGTGGATGAAAAAGACGTGATGATTTATGGGTGATTTATGGATCAGCAAGTACAGCATGACAGAACTGCATCTTCATGGATGGGAAAGTCTAGGCTAGCACAATCAAAGTGGTAAGGAATCTGGTTATTATACAAAAGTGTTAAGGGAATTAACTGTTGCTTTATGAATTGCAACACAACCTGTCAACCTCGATTACAATTTCCTGTATCTGTATTGGCCTAATTTAATTTTTTAAAGCAATTATTTTTTCGACTAAAATTAATGACTAAAACTGGACTAAAACCATTTTAGTTTTCGTTGACTAAAACTAAACTAAAACTATCAAGGATAGAATTGACTAAAATGTGACTAAAACTAATAAGCATTTCGTCCAAAAGACTAAGACTAAAACTAAATCAAAAATGGCTGCCAAAAACAACACTGCTGGACACACCAATTTTCGGGCAGTGAAGGCTCACCACCCCCGTCGGTCACTTCTGCAACTCTTTTTCTCCTTTGTCATACACATGTACGGCTTGGTTTGACTCAGCTCGATGTCCCAGCAAAGTGGAGTTTGCACCCACTTGGAGGTGTGTATTTAAATGATAACCCCTCTTCTTGAGTCGAGCAGCTGTAAATCAGGCACGTATATATATGTGTGTGTGTGTGTGTGTGTGTGTGTGTGTGTGTGTAGGTGTGTGTGTAGGTGTGTGTGTGTGTGTATAATATCATTTATTATAATGAAGCAGCAAAAGAAGTACATGTTTGGTTTTCATCAGCAGTAACCCAACATAACTCCTATGCAGCTGAAAGTGAACATGAAACAGTAAAATAAAGCACAAACCTGAAAGTACAAACAGCGATGCAGGAGAGAAACTAAATGTCATACCACAGAGATTCAGTTAGAAGCTTCAAAAGTACTGAGAGATGAACTCACAGAGACTTATAAAAATGTCTTTCTCTCTGGTCTCCTGCACAGATGTTAGCTGAGTCTCATCAGCTTTCCAGTGCACAACAGAAAAGAAAAAAAAAACAGAAAGACAAACTACTGGCAATGGGAAAAGAGTCAATCACCCATTTTAGCAGATTTAGCCATGTTTAAATCCACATATATGCTTTAATTTAGGTGTAAAAATGGTATTAGTGTACCCTAGTGTTTCCTAAAGTGTGGGCCGTGGCCCACTGATGGGCCCTAAAGGCCCTGCAGGTGGGCCTTGAGAGATCATGAAGTATAAATAAGTCAAAAGTTTACCATAAAATATTCAGGATTTATTTTGAAAAGAAAAAAAGAAAGAATCAAAACTAATAAAACAAAGCCATGTGATATAAATTGTGTGTTATTCTTCATTTATTTGACCAAGTTTAAAACGTGTTACACCATATTTGGTGCACTGTCGCATAGGGGTGTGTGCTATAGCCTTAAAATTATATCACGAAAGTTCAAGGAGATTTGCGATAATATTTATTACTATATAGGAAAAAAAATACTGAACACTTTTATTGGTGATTGCAGGCAGCAGCACTTATTAGTGCAAACAAAATGAAGGGCATTTTCCATCCTTTTCCAAAGAGCTTCTGTCACTGATGACAGTAACTTATCCTTGTAATTCTAGAGGAGCCTGCACAATATTGACACCTAATAAAAGTGACCTCATATTTTAAGTACAAATGTAAACGAACAGCAGTAATCCAAACAAACCTTCAGTCAAAATGTAAACACTCACTGCTTATAAACATAAAATTAAAATGCTGTCAAAACTTAACTAACAGTTGCCTTGCTTTTTTTAAATTTTCTTTGATAAAATATTGTCCTCTGAGGGGAAAAATCCTCACATCTTTTTCAGGTCAGTCCATATGATGACTAGTTGGTGTGCAACATTCATGTAGGATAATTTACATCAGTTTCACTCTGACACTTTACATCAGTGAAGACATTTTAGTCAACAGCAGACGGCAAACTGCACACCGACAAACAGCAAGGAGATGAAGAGGGAGAGACAGTGTCTGAACAGTCATGACTTACATTAATGCAGCACGGTGACACACATTTCATGGAGGAGAAGAGCATCTGTCTATTTGTTACTGAGACAGATATTTTAGTCTGCTGTGTATAAACCTCAGAACTGCACAGTAACATCAGGAGTCATAATCAAAAAAGTTTTAATATCGGTTGGCACTTCACACACACAGTCCCCCTTCCTCCCTCCTCACCCGCCCTTTTCTTCTCCCTTGCAGTTATTAGTAATCAGCATGAAGTAATTAAGTATACAGATCGGACTTCGGGATTGGGAGTAAAAAAAAATCACGCACCACAGAGGTGTACAGTAATATTATGATTTGTGATCATAAATAATATTTATATCAAGTCAGCAAATCTGTCCGTGTTCACACACTTTCTCCTTCCCTCCGTCTCTGCTGCAGGTCTGCTTTTTTTCTTTTACCTGGTTTCAGGTGGAGCCACAGCTCCACCAGCACTCGCTCCTCACATCCATGCCTCTTTAATTCCATTAAGCTCTCCCCAAACACGTATTGTGGGTGCAGAAAAAAAGCTCTGGTCGTCATTTGACGCTCCAAAATCAAAAACGAGTTTGGAGTGGGAACGTCAAGGCAGTTTGACGCATGTCAAGATTTTTTGACCTTCAGGCATGTTTTGGCTTGTGTCATTGTTGTGTGCTCTAGGGAACATGTTGCTATATCATTGATACTACAAGATTACACTGTTTTTATCATGTAAAAATTTATACCGGTGTTATCGTGGACGGTATGATATGACACAGCCCTACCATCTCATTCACACTGGAATGTATGTATGATTTAAGGTTTTGGTGTGCCTCAGAAGATTTTCAGATTTCAGATTGGGCCATGGCATTCTGAAGTTTGGGAATTGCTGGTCTGCACAGATCTGACAGGATTGTCCTGTGTCCAGAATTACTGGGCATTACAGTTGGGTAGGAAGGTTCAATACATTTGTTTATTTGTGGATGATACCCTCTTTTTCCTAACAATTTAAAAAAATAGTATTCTCAGTCTGATGGAGGGGAACCCTAATCCTGGATATAATATTAACAATTAAATTGACAATTCTAAATCAGTATTAAAGTTTCTTAATGAGAAAGAAAGCCTTGTGCCCATAGTAAATACCCCATTGATGACAACTACCAAAGGTATTAGGTACTTAGGTGTTTAAAATCACTTTTGAATTTAAACAATCCCAACAAATTATGACCCCTTGATAAATGGAGTTACTAAAGCACTGAATCGATGGTCCTGTTTGTGTAAGTCTATGGTCGAATGCAAAAATCAAAATGCTTAAATTCTTACTACTTAAAAATCATCAGTATGATGTTTAATGTGTTAATATTAATATGTGTAATTTCATTTTTTGATGTATATATGTCTGCTAGCCAACCTCTTTGACTCATGTTTCTGTTCTGTTTTCCTTCATTTCCCAGAATGCGTTTGAAGTTGTTTTTTTTTAAGTATTGACGCATGGCTGTGATCTCATCTGCTCCTCTTACACAAAAAACATTGCATCATCATCCCTCCTCTGCTTTTGATTTCTGCCGATTGTTGAGCATCAGTGCAAAATGGAGGTTGTAGAGAGAAGCTTTTTCACTCTGAGTGAGTGATGGAAACTACCTAAATTACCATAATTATTGGTGTTTTAGTAGGGCTGCAACTATGAATTATTTTCATTATCAATATGATCTGAGGATTTATTTCACAATTAATAAGTAATTAGTATAAAAATGTTTTTCAAAAGTGACCAGTGTTTATCTTAATTTCCCAGAGTCCAAAGTCCAAATTGCTTCTTTTGTCCAACCAACAGTCAAAACCCCAAAGACTTTTCATCTACTGTCATAAATGACAAAGGAAAGTAGGAAATCCCCAAATTTAAGAAGCTCTTACTAGCAAATGTTTGATATTTTTGCCTGAAAAATTACTGAAACCATTAATTGATTATGAAAATAGTTTTCCTTCAATCGACTAATCTTTGCAGCTCTAAGCTGAAGAAAATGTGAGTGATGTCATGTTGCCGACATTAAGCCAATCAATAACAGGAATACAAAAATACACCAAAGACCTAAACTGACAGAAATGTAGCATATGGCTCTGTCTAACAATTATTCTCATGATCAATGAATCTGTCAGGATTTGTGTAGATTAATCAATTAATCCATTGGTCTATAAAATGTCAGAAAGAGAGGAAAAATGCGAGCGACTTCTTCAAATTATTTATGTTGTCAAACAAACCATTCAAGCCACAAAGTCTGAGACTGAAACCAGCAAATAAATGTTTTGTCAGTACTTACACTGTAAATGAACTCAACAGTAGTGGTGTTGTTAAGAGAGATTTTTGACAAAGAATGAAAAGGCAAAAAAGAACCGCTTTTATCATTACAACACAGGAAAGAGAAACAAGACGAGGTTTGGGTTTAACGGTTGAGGACAGAAAGGGAATGGAAAACAGGAATGAAGGACAGGAAAAATAGGAAGACAAGAGAGAAGGAATACAATGAAGGTGGGAATGGATGGATGGAGAACGATGAGAAAGGGCAAGAAAAGGCAGCGCAAGTTGACCGACCTGCTGTCCTTACACACAGGCTGCATTAATGCATGTAAAGATCATGCATAAATACGTGCATTTATGCACACAACACACACAGTAGTGACTTTTTCCTTCTGTTAGTGTTGTCAGGACCCTGCTGCACTGAGTTAAGACCAGAGCGCCATCCTATGGCTGCTGCAGGAAGTGTAGACTGTTTAGCCAGTGAGGATATTTGAAGTGAGAATTTTATAATTTTTATAATTAAAAATTATAAAATTAAAAAAATTATTTAAACTCTGAATGTGGTTCAAAACATCACTGATTAACTTCAGTGTGCGTTTTTGGTATGTTTTTGACAGCTGTATGTGGGGTATCGAAGTGAGAAGAGGTCATATGACAGTATATTCAACATGATTCACCTACAGAGAAGAAATTTACTCTGTGTGGAGCCAAGAGGGGAGGACAGATAGCTGGAGTAGGGGAGAGAAAGGTTCAGAAGGATGGGAGGAGAGAGAAACGAGGAGGGGTGAGGGTTAGAAAGGGTGAATAGACAGAAGAGAGTGAATGTGAGCACACAGCAGCTGATTGGTACAGGTATATCGGTGTGTGAGCATTGATTGGCCTCTCTTTAGATAGTAGTGGTGACACCTGTACGTGTGTGTTTATTGATTGCTCCCTCTGCCTACGGTGGTGTACGTGTGTGTGTGTGTGTGTGTGTGTGTGTATCGAGCGGATTCTCTCCTCATGGTGGTATCAGTGTGTGTGTATCGATCTTTTCCTCTGGGACAGGTGTGTGTGTGTGTGTGTGTGTCAGTGTCTCTCGGGGCGCCAGTGAAAAAAACAGTCCGTGACCTTTTTGTTCCTCACAGAAATTAAGCCGTTTCCTTAAACTCTATTCGGTGTCCCTCTTTCTCACCTCACTGCCCTTTTTTTCTCCCCTTTCATTTAGTATGTTGTACCTTTTTACACCTTTTTTGTCTCACGGTCTTTCTCCATGAGGTTCTTTGCTGTATGCTCGATTCACACATGCCTTTGTTAGCTCAAGGTTAGGACGTTTTTCCCCCCTAAAATCCTCTTCTTTCTTTCAGAAAAGAAAATACATTTACATTTCTTTGGAGAAAAAAAAATAAGAATGACCGTTTGTCCATGTCAAATTAAAGCTCATAGCTTTAAAATATTAAAATATTTAGTCTCTATAATTCAAATGGCTCATTTCTTCCACTTTTGTAGGTTGAACTAAATAATTGTTCTTAGATGTGCCACTTGCAGAAAACTTAATGAAGACTTAAGAGTCTAAATCCTTTGCAAAGTCAATGTCATGTGTAAACTTAACATGCTCATCCTATGGTGTAAAATTTGCCATCCTCATGTAATGGAACTTGAAAATAGGCTTGAACAAACTTATGCAAACTGTTTGTTTGATATTACATTCATTTTTATGTACATTTATTTCATTTTAAGGGAACAGATGTTCACTAAGGAGTTGGCTGCAGGATATATATCACTGTTATATTTAAGTTCTGTACAGTCTTGCAGAAGTGAAATTTCAGATGTTTGAAGTATATCCTGAAATACATACTGGATGTTCCAAGTAGTGTAGTATTTGCATGTGTAAGTGTATTTGTTACTTCCACCAATGAGGGTATATTTTTGGTGCCATTTTTTTGTCTGCAGGATTACAGATAAGATACTGGCATGATTTTCATTAAACTTGGTGGAATGGTGCAGCATGGGCAAAAGAAAAATCCATTATATTTTGGAGCAGATCCGACTCATGAGGGCGATGCACGAATAATTTCTCACTTTCATTAGTGCTGTGTGTGGGGCTGCACAATTAATCGAAATATTATCAACATCACAAGATGGCCAAGTACGATGTCCAAATCACACAACCCCACAATTTTTTAATAAAGAAAAATATGTGACAGAACCCCATTATAATGAAGAAGTGTCTGTTTGGTACAGACCCCAACAAACGTCACATCATCATGATTTTATTTTATTTTTCCAGTTAAAATGAAAATTTTGATTCAAATATGATCAGTCCCACTAATCATATAACAGCAATTTCAGTCAAAATAATCACATTATGGCTTTTTCTCATATCACGTAGCCCTAATTGCATTTAACTTTGGCAGATGTTTGAGCTCTCTGAGTGACTTTCTGTTTCATATATATGTATGTTTTGCCCAATAGTTACTATTTTAAGGAACATCACAAACCATTTCCTAGTATCAGGACATGGTGTGAGTAGGGCACTTTTGACATTTTTCAGAATTTAATTTACAGAGAAATTTAAGGACAAACAATTGCATATTTTACATATATTCAGGTTGTCATTTATATATGAAAACTATGTATTTGAATCGTATTGACTGCAAATTAGGGTTAGAAATGTGTTATTCTGCTATTTTTCTTCAATGACATGGGAATATAGAACAGTTAGTTTTATTTTGCTCCTAGAAAATCATTTATTATATTTTAGGATAATAGTTTGTATAAGGAACTCTATATCTTGAGACAGGAAATGATTTTTGTACTTAGTACTTTGTACGTAGTGGTTACATGTTAAATTTTACCGATAAATGTCCAGTTCTTTGCAGAGATGATCTCTGTCAGTGTGTCTGGTACATTGTGTTCCAGGTTCATTGTTTGCCCTGCTGACTTGTAATGGTTCTTGGTGAACTGCAGGACAAGACCAGCTATGAAAAAGAAGCTTTAAGTACATTTCTGGTGTAATATAAACTAGATATAATTGGCTGTCTTTCAGATTAAAACACTTAGTGCACTAAGCTGAAGCTGAAAATTCATGTCCTGCCCAGTGACCAAGTCAGGTCATTAAGCACATCAAGCACATTATTCCTTCTCTGGGTACGTTTGAAAAATGTTTTTCTCTTCTAATATTTGAAGCAATTGTTTACAGCTGTTTTACTATGATAAATACAATTTAATGATTATGACAGAGTGCATCTTTTCTGACCTCATCCTGTCTCACTCCAGCAATTGAAACTGGCCACAGGTCCTTTTCAGCATGCTGTGTTAGTAGAGTGCCCTCCAGTGGTCCAACGGAGAACTGCACCATGATCACACACCAGTAAATGAAGAAGCTCTTAATTAAATTTGCTGCTTGTGGGCACTTGTTTGTTATGCACATAGGTGGCTTTCTGTTTATTTAAAGAATCAGAACCAGTTTTATTAGCCAAGTATGTGTACATATTGACTCATAATTCCCTTTTAGTCTTTTATTCTTCATGGACCTGACATTATTTCAATCACGAAAGGTATAGGTAAGGTAGGTAAGAACCTGTCTTGTCTGTGTAGAATAAAGAGAATGATTGGAAATGAGATAGCATTAGAATAGAGTAAAATTCCTTTATTGTCATTACACAGTACAATGAAATTGATTTACAGTCCTGACTGAGCATTTACACAAATCAAACAGTAATTAAAACACCCTTATGAATATTATATTCCATTTCAGCCATATTTTTCCAATAGATCCCCTCAAATATTACACAGTTGACCTTTAATTGTTTAGTCTATAAAATGTCTAAAAATTGAAAAATGCTCAATTTCCCAGATCCCAATATGACCTATCCCAGTCGCTTCTTCTGTCCAACCAACAGTCAAAAACCCAAACACTCAGAAATTAGGCAGAAAAGCAGTAAAAGACTATAATGATTACTTCACTAAAAAAAATGCTCTAATGTACAACAATAGTACCTACACAATGAAAGATAACTGAAAAACGGCAGCTACAGCTAATACATGTTACATTGTAGTCCTAAATATACTGTACACATTGGTAGAGGAGTTTAAGGAGTGACTCACTTACACCACTTACATGTGTATAGGCTTATTCACATCTTACCCATTTCTTCTAACAAAACATTACACAGTGGTTAAACCTTACAAATAACACATAATTCAAATAGTGATGAACAATACTGCTCTTAACTCTTCTGTTCTTTCTGTTGAACTTGAAATCACAGGTTTAAGTTTTGACCTTTATTCCACTTCTTCTTGTTCTGTCCTTCCCTCTGTCTGTCTGACCTCTTTTTTTCCCGTCCTCTTACAAGAATGTGCTCAATTCAAACAGTTCTCTGTAAAAATCCTTTAAATCCACATCTATTCAGAGAGCTGTTTTTGCTGCCTCATCATTGTACGGTACAGACTCTCACCTCTGTCATGTCAAAAGGCTCTCATCTCTTTATTCACCCTCAGACTGAGACACTTATGGCCCAGGAGGGAGCAGAGGCTACATTTGTAAAAAAGGAAATGGCTTTTTTATGTTTTCAGTCTACTTATATTAATAATTAACAGCCATCAGGGCAAAGAAAGTAAAGTCCTGTCGGTTCAAGTCTTCTGAAGTATGGTACATTCTCACATCCAAAAACACATTCTCCCAAGTTCATTCTTAAATTTCCCACATGGGACGTTTGGCACGCATGGCAAAAATAGAAACATAGAAAACAAACTAAAGAACAGAGAACAAAATAAAAACAAATAAGTGAGAGCTGAAACAATTAACTTTAATGATCAGCAGCTATCAATTAAATATAAAATTTGAGTCACTTTTCAAGCAAAAGAGCCAAAATATTTGCTCGTAACAGCTTCTTAAATGTGAGTCTTGTCTTTTTCCTCTCTTTTATCATTGTAAACTAATGTGTTGATGATGTGTTGATCAGACAAACAAGCAATTTGAAGGTGTTACCCTGGGCTCTTCGAAAATGTTTCCGATGGGCATTTTTCACAAATCTTTTTTTTATTTTACATTTAATAGACGAAAAGATAATTTCCTTGAGTTAGTTAGTGATGAAAATAATCATTAGTTTCATCCCAGTAACAAATGATTGCTTAATGCTTAGTAATAAAATAACAAACTGTAGAAAATCAGGGATGCGCCAACTGTGAAATTCATCTGATGCCATTACACTGCTTTCAAAGTTTTGTTGTTATTTATTTCCTGCTTTGTGCCAAGGAAACAAAGAAATCTAGACAGCCCAGCCAATAAATCCGTCGACTAATATTATTGGTCCAATATTGGCCTATCACAGCTATATTTTTCTAAATTGGTATTGGCATATTTATTATATTCATCTACATGGAAACTAATGCAGATTGTTTTTATTTATTAAGTTTATGTGCAGCACTTAAAGTATATTTGAGTATATTTGATTCTTTATCATAATTTAGTATTAATTCATACATATATTTAGCTTTGTTTGTATATTAAATATAGTGTAATATTATATATTATTTATAGTATATAATAAAAATAATTATTAAAACCAGTGGTGAAAGTTTACTGCTTCAGTGCTCTGATGTCATTTTCAATAATAATGATCATTATTCAATTCTAAAATATAATGCCTCCATTACATAACAAGTGTTATTCATTTTTCAGGGATCATTGCAAAAATTGTGTTTATTAGTCGTGCGAGAATTTCAATATTAAATACATTTTCAATTCACAGGCAGAATTGCTAATTTTCCCCATATGTTTTTTTTTCTTTTCACCCCCGCCTACTTGTGCTCATCCAGCACATGTGAAAAGAAAATGAAAAACAACAGCAGCTTACCGGCTGTTATATCACACTTGATATTATATAGATGATCTTTGTAAAGAAGAATTTAAAATTGTAAATGACAGTTGTCAGGGCATTAAACCAATGATCTGCTGATCTTTACAAAGGCTTAACCGTCAGTGCTAAAAAATTCAATCAAATCATCCATAAAATCTAAAATCAAATATAATTGTGGATCTGGAGAATCATGGCACCCCTTGTAATTATGTATGTGTTCTATATACTATGTATTATATATATTTGTAATGAAATTTTTAAATTCCCTAATATGTGTGTCGGCATTTGCCCCAAATATCCACTATCGGTCGGGTCCTAAAAACACAGCCCTTGTTGCAACGTCCAGCTGGTGGCTTCTTCTCTGAAACAGCAGCTGGGTGTACTGACTACTGTTTTTCAAGTCTGACTGCAAATCACCAACGCATTTAGTGAGCGCAAAATTGATGCAGCACTACGGATAAACATCGGTCGTTGCCATTGATGAAAGTCTCATCTGCAGACAGACTGATTACAAAGATGAATATTGGCTGTTAAATCAGTACAAAACAAAAATGGTTAATACACACTCTTGTCAAACCCTGCATAGAGTTCACTATATTTGCTTGGGACACTTCATTGGTTTGTTCATTGGCACAGGTGTCTTCACATATACTACTGAACGTACATGCAAAACCATAGGAATGTACACACAAACGCACACACACGCTCACACACTCGCTCACACATACAGGTGCAGTGTTATCAGAGGTCTTGCAGGCTTTGCAGGTCTTTGTGCCTTTCTGCTTAGCTGCATGGTGTCAATTTTGGTGAGTGTGTGTGTGTGTGTGTGTAAAGTGTGAGTTTGTGCGTGATTTGTTGGCTGAGATGTAAAATTAGGGTTTAACATCCTGACCAGGGCATAAGAGGCTGAGTCCATATGTCTACATCCTTGTCTCTCATGTTCATACGTGTTGTCTCTGTCTAATTGCTGGGACTAACATGAGTGATATATTTCCATAAACACGACCTCACACTGGCAACAATAGAAAAAAGCCTCTGAACTCAGCAGTGGGCGCTGAGAACAGAATAACTTAGACCTAGATTTGAATAGATTAGCTTGTATCCTCTGTTACGCCTTCCACGGTGTGACCAGATTACCTCTAGTCGCTGCCCCAAAAAGACGGAGGGGAGGGGGGGTTCCTCCAGAGGTGGCAACCCACCGCCGTTTACCCCTGCATCACATTATCATTACATTCCAGGAGCTTTTTCTCCCTCTAAAGAGAAAATCAGGACTCCTCCTGATTGTGTTCAGACTGATTGACTGACTGACGGGAGGAGATAGGAAGAGCCTCTGGGAATTTACACTGTGTGTGTGAGTGCGAGTCCTCCTGCAGGGCGCGGGGTTACGGCTTCGGTCTGAGTCTTTGTGAACTGGCAGACACAAAGGGGGCAGGAATCACATCTGGTTATTTGGAGGACCCCCTCCTCTTCCACCTCCACTTCGTCTTCCTCCTCCATCGCCTCCCTAACTGCACACATGCACACCTCCACCTCAAATGGTCTCCTAAGAATGATTGATTTTCTTGCGCCTGTGTTTGTGAGTGAAAGTAAACACTATAATTAAATTCATTACAATTTTGGAAATGTTCAAAAATCCCACACGAGAAAAAGTGGATTAAAGGAGCAATATATAACAATTAAGCATTCAAAATTAAGTACAGCAGTCCAAATAACAATTTGGAGGCATAGGTGGTGTATTAAAAAGGTTGAAATTCTATTTAATATACAGTTTAAGGGAGTTGTTCTCCCCTGCCCCGTCCTTCCCAAACTCGAGGAAGCTCAGGCAGGCTGCAGGAGCACAACACGAGTGCAAAGTTATAATTGACAATAACAAGCGACAATGTCCGTGTATGTTCTCATTCGTCCAGGTCATTGTAATCTCAAGAAAGGATTAAATCAAAGGCAATTGGACTTGTTTATATGTCATAGAAGACGTTTCGAGTCTCATCCAAGAAGCTTCATCAGTTCATGCGTGTCAGACTAGTCAGAGCTAATCTGGCAAGCAACTATGAGTCCTCCACTGTAATCTGATCAGTTGTTTATAACTGTCAGTTGTCTGTCAATGTAAAACTAAGCCCATTTTCCTAAAAACAGAAGCATACTGCTCTGAAAATACACACTCTGAAGCTGGTGTTCAGTGGCTTCCTACCTTCTGATCGCCAGGCTCTGTTAACGTACAACTCAATTTGACTGTTACTCTTTCTACAAGATTATTAATGATTTCTTATGAAACAGAAACTTACTCATTCGGCAAACATTTGGCATTAATTTGAACTTGTATTAAAGGGACTGTTCGCCCAAAAAATTTAAATTCAGTTATTATCTACTCACCCTCATGTCGATTGATGGTCGGGTTTATTTTGTTAGTCCACACAACACTGCTGGAGTTTCAAAGGAAAACAGTGTTGCAAAATCTCCCAAACAGTGGAAGTGAATGATGACAAGTTTTCAAATGTAAAAAAACAACTGAAAAAAAACCATAAAATGCCTTCATGCTGCTTGTCTGGCACAATCCAGGTATCCTAAAGTCATAACATGCCATTTGCACACCATCGCGCCACACGTTCAGTCAGTGTGCACGTGCACATGAACATGGCTCCAAGCTAAGGATCTACAGTGAAGATTCAGGCTAAAAATATGGTGTTAATTACATTTTTTAGTCAACTTGGCATGTTAGGGCTTTAGGAGACTTGGATTACACCAGACGAGCAGTATGGAGGCATTTTATATTTTTATTTTGTTGTTTTTTACATTTGAAAACTGGTCGCCATTCACCTCCATTGTTTGGAAGATTGTACAATGTGGTTTTCCTGTGAAGCTCCAGCAGTGATTTGTGGACTAAAAAACTAAACTCAATCTTCAATCGGCATGAGGGTGAGTAGATAATGACTGAATTTTTATTTTTGGGTGAACTATCCCTTTAACGTGAAACAGACAAAATCTCGAAACTTTAAAGGAAGACACCATGGCTGTGACATTGTTTTCAAATTAGTTTGTATTTGAATTTAAAGCGATATTCCACCTTGTGAGAATAAGCCATTCAGTATGTACTCACCACTGTGCCGATGTGATGATGGGACACTTCAGTTCACAAAACAATCCTGGAGTTTTAGGAGAAACAGGGTAGCAGCCTCATCCAGTGCAATGGCAGTGAATGGAGACCACGGATAAAACTCACACAAAACAAACACAAAATGTCTCCATCCTGCTTGTGTGGTGTAATCCAAGTGTCCGCGAGCCGCGACATTAAAAATTAACCGCAAAAGACGCCATTTACGCCATGTTTTTAGCAGAAATGTCAACTGTAGCATGTAGCTGGTAGGATGTAAACATGGCGTCGATCTCACAAGACTTCGTATAATGGACGCACGTGCGGAAGTCTTGTGAGATCGACGCCATGTTTACATCCTACCGGCTACATGCTACAGTTGACATTTCTGCTAAAAACATGGCGTGGCATGGTAAATGGCGTCTTTTGCGGTTAATTTTTAATGTTGCGGCTCGCTCACGCTTTTTTTAATGATTTATCCATGGTCACCATTCACTGCCATTGTACTGGATGAGGCTGCTACCCTGTTTCTCCTAAAACTCCAGGATTGTTTTGTGAACTGAAGACCTTCACCCATCATCATCACATCGGCCTAGTGGTGAGTACATACTGAGTGGCTTATTCTAACAAGGTGGAATATCGCTTTAATGTGTTTTCTTAATTTCTGATGACATGTCGTGGTTGTTTTATGATTTATTACAGTAAATATATTACAGATTTCTCCCTTAATGGTCCTGTAGTTCATTTTGTTTGTATTCTCCTCGAAAAGCACCTTATAACCATTTCTCAACAGTCTAATTAACCCTCCCTGTTAACCTAATATGTACATACTGGCATGTTGCACACACACACACCACAAGGGTCTGTTTGTTTTGGTATGAGCCCAGTAGTCTTGTGTTGTGTTGCAAGGCTGTTTTCTATGATAAAGCATGCAGAGTCGGTCCCCTGTGGGTCCAGTAACATATGCAAACCTCTCCCCATTGCTGCAATAACATATGCAAAACAGCGCCGCTGGCCCCGGCCCCCACGCTCCCACCACCCGTTACCGTTCAGATCCCACCCCCTCACACACACAAGCCTGTTTGCTTCTCGGATTGTGTTTGATAACTGTGTGTGTGTGTGTGTGTGTGTGTGTGTGTGTGTGTGTGTGTGTGTTCCTTCAGATTGTAGTCTGTAACAGTCTGAGCTTTGTGTTGGCCAAAGGATTATCACGGCTTTGCCACCAGCAGCTAAGGCAAGGAGCAGAAGAGAGCGGGGCTTACAGAGACACTGTGTATGTGTTGGGACAACTGTGGGAAAACACGCTTGTGTGTGTGTGTGCATGCATGAGAGGCCACGGATGGCTGGTTGTCTGTGTCCACGCAGCCAAACACCCTCCTGTACACACTCACAGATCCTAAAGCAGCTTCAGTCCTCTTTTTGTCTCACCGAGTGTCTCTGACCAGCTCCAGAAGCTCTTCATGTCATATCAGGAGGAAGTGGTTCAGACTCAGATCTCTCTGGCCATCTCTGCGCTCGAGAGGACCGTTAGTTAAACACAGATAAACAGTTTTAATGCAGCCTCCCATGCTGTGGATCGTCTGTCACGCAAGTTTATGAATGGAGAGTTTATGGGGCTTTTGGGAAGGCTGGAAAAGATGTAGATGTAACTGATCATGTTTATTAGATATGATGTTAGAATTTGTCAACAATTTGTCTTCTTCTAGGCAGGAAATAAGAACAATTAGTGATTGTTCTTATTAATATTTATTTATCACTCAGAAACCTTTTTGGTTCTGTTTGAGGGCAATTTTGTTGTAAGGGTATAATGACCACACCTTAAAGTCAGTATGCACCAGTCAGAGTGCTTCTTGGATGGTCAGATGTGGCGGAGGCCGTTTTTCTGTAACTCTAAAACCTACAATCCAACAGTCACACCCACTTCACGCAGAGATTGGCTGGGGGTGTGGAGGTAGGAAATGAGCAGGGTTTGAACTTGCCTCTTCAACTTTCTTTCTTTCGTAGCTCACACAACCAGTGCTTCTTGTCACTTTTCATGTGCACAAACAAGTGCAACACTGCGAGTTCCCTTCAGGAAGGACTGTCCGAAGTGGCCGCCTTTATCCCTATATTTGAACAGTTATCACATCTTGCCTCTGTCTATGTCTAGCACCATGTACTGATGCTGAGTCCTCATTAGCGACCAGGTTTCGATTCAAGAACTGCAACAAATTACTTGACTAATCCTTATTGCCAACTATTTTGATAATCAATTAATCGTTCAAGTAAATTTTACAGGCAAAAATGCCAGGAAGTGCCACTCAAATATTTCCTGCTCCATATTTCTCTGTTTTATATCATATTAAACTGAATATCTTTGTTTTTTGGATTAAAAACATGACATTTAAAGGCATCACCTTGGATTCTGAGAAACTTGGATGGACATATTTCACTATTTTCTGACATTTTATAAGCCATTAACAATGAATAAATCTGGAAAATAATCAGCATTTGAATTCATAATGAAAATATCTGTTAGTTGCAGCCCTCTTAATATGTAAATCAAGTGTTGTAAATATACAGTAAAGTGATGCAGTGGCAGAACTTGTTTCTCTTAAGTTGAATCAGAAACTCATTTCAGTGGATATTTAAGGAGAAACAGTTTCGAGAGTGAGCCAGAATTACTGGATTGGATTTGTTTTCATTATTATCACAAAACGTAACCTCTGGCTTTTACAAAGAAAAAGACAAAACTAATATTAGTTTGTTGTGGAGTTGAGGCTAAACCTTAAATTCCAAACCCAAGATAAAGTGTATTTTCAAAACTATCTAAAAAAAATATGCCCGTGTCATATTGACTTTCACTGCACAGCCTGACTCTCTAGGACTCTGCTCCGAACCCCTGAGAACGAAAGAGAAAGACACCAAACTGATATGATCCCTCAGGCCCTCACCCCGTTAGCAATTTAGATGCCCCTGATAGGAAGTGCCGGATGAAAACAGAGAGCAGGAATGAGTGAGAGATGAAGGTTCATCCAGTTAATTAATATTGTATGAGGCATACAACTCCTCACACGCACATTCACGCCAGGTTTTTTTTTTTAGACAACTATCACAGGTTGATGGGAGAATAGGCGGGGATTTCATTTCTTCTCCTTTTTTCTCCTCCTCTCCCGTGCTTTCATTCATTCTGTCTCTGTGCTGGATCAGAGTGTGTGGAGATAACACCAGCCCAAGGTCAGGGAGGGAGAGACAGAGGGAGACCTACAGCCAATTTACATGAAAGATGAATGGGAAGAGGGGCAGGAAGGGTGGAGGTCGGGAGGGGGGGCCTTGAGACGGGGACTGTGATCTCCTTAGGGTGCACATTTGTGCGTGTTTGTGTGTGTGTGTGTCTGTGCTTGCAAGAGGTCTGTGATCTCCTGGCCTTTGTGATGGAGATGGGCCCGGCCGGCCTGACCCGATAATGACGCGACGCTCTAATAGCATTCATCCTTTCTGCCGCAAAACTACTCAAGCGGAAAAGAGAGGGAGAGAGAGGGGGGGAAAAAACAAGTGTGAGGGGTGGATGTGGGGATGGAGGGGTGTGTACGGAGGAGAGAGGGAGGCAGGATAGGAGAAGAAAAGGAGGGGAGGTTAGCTGAGCTATGTTTAAGAAATGACGTGGGGCACAAATCATTTGTAATCTCTGAATCAGGGCTGAGAGAGAAAGGAGGGGGCACCGTAGATGAGTGTGAAGGTGTGTGAAGCAGTGTGTGTGTGTGTTTTAGAGAATGGCATTAAGCGTGTGTGAGTGTGTGTGTAACATTAGCAGTAAATGCACTGTGCCTGTGTCTCCTCTCTTCTCTCTTTATCAGCGTATATTTGCTGTGGGCGCTGGAGCATGGAAGGCTTTCAGAACACTGGCCCATAGGGGACGGGACCCCGTGTCCAACACACACACACACACAAACAGACACACACACAGACGGTTACTTATCATACAGGGTCATTACAGGCCTCTAACTATAGCCTTGGTAATCACTAGTTTATATCAGTCCCCATATTCAGCGTACAATACGCAGCAGCTCGTATCAATAGAGAGCATGGGAATGATGGCAGAGAAGAGGGAGAATGGAAGACAAACTGAAAGGTTAAACCACTACATTTTTTTATAGACAGGATAAAATTGCCTTTCTAGTAACAAGCTCCTTTCATTTTCTCCATTTAGACCGAAGCAGGTACTCCTGTGAAGCAGCAGGGAGAGGACCGGGGTCGAAACCCTGCCTTCTGCTACAACTGCTCCAGGAAAGGACACTTTGGTCATGTGAGTAGCTCACTCTCTCTGGGTTTTATGTAACTCTGTCTTGCTTTTATCTGTGTTACTTGTTACATGTGTGGGGATTTTAACATTTCGCTTGAAAGTATTTATTAGGTTGAAAAGTTTATTTACTCTTGCACTGCAAATCAGACATCGTTCTAAATAGGGATGGATCAGTATCACTTTTTCATGTCCAATACTGAAACCACCACCCTGAGTATCTGCCAACACTGATAGCAATCAGGTACCATCTTTTTTCCTCTTGTAAACAACTAAACTCCTCATAATAAATTTGTGCGAAAACACTTTGCTTAACTCAGCCATCTATCCTGCTCAAACTATAAAACAAAAATTCTGCTCCCTTGCAGCCAACAACATGACACAGTTTTGCTACACTGTTGCTTCTTTTTAGTGAAACTTTTTCATACACAGAGTTTTAAGCGACATTTTTGATTGGTCAGAACCGTTCAAACATTCAAAATTAAATTTAAATAAATTGTATAAATGCATAAATGTGACTCGGCTTTTTTGCTTTTTCTTCCTTGACCTAGAAATAATTCCACATAGCTGACATGTTGCTCAAAGGTTAAGTATTTACGTGATAGTTTAGGCTAATGGATCTTATTGAATTATGCCCCCCTCCCAATATCAGATCCAGTGATTTTGGGCAGTTGGACCAGTACCAATTATTGGATCAGTGCATCTCTAGTTCAAATCCTACAACACAAGATTTCTAGAAGGTTGTCCTTTTTTGTGTACAATAAGAGCGCAAACAATGTGTTACATATCCAGTTTCTTCAGATTTGCTCAGCAGGCTCAACTTCTAGAAATCTGGTATGCCAGTAAGATTTTAACCACTTTAGTAATGTGAAAGAAAATGTCGATATCCCACAGTGATCCTACACTTTGAGCACTGAGTTTTTCAAAGACGCGTTTTAGTCATGGACGTTTGTCAGGGATCAGTCTGTTCTTTCACATTATTTTATTTTCTTACACACCTGTCCACCAAGTGTGCATAAGTTAGCTCACTCTGTCTGTATTTATTTTATTTAACTATGTTAAATATGACATGCATAGGTATTTCAGCATTTTTCTTGCTATTTCCTGGTGTTTAAGCTTAAATGAAGCCCAGAATAACAAGCATGAAACATTTGCAGGAACTCCTTGGATATATATTATAAATCAAGATAAGGTTGTTATTTTCGCATGCAGTAAGAGAAATTTTGGAGCAAACGTTGTGTTTTGTGTCCAGTTTCTTCAGGTTTCCTTATTATCTTCAACTTTTAAAGATTTGGTATGCAGTGCAGTTTTAACTTATACAGTAATGCTGTCAGAACTGTCAGTTAATTATATGCACTGAACATTTTGGTCATTCACCTTTGTCAGGCATCAGCCTTTGCTTTCTCATGATTTGAATTTCCCACACACCTGTCCAAGTGTGCATAATTTAAACAATTTAACTCCTACAATAATATAACTTGTTGTTTCCAAAACCAGCATCCTGATGGCCTTGGGGTTTAAAACGCTGTAATCGCAAAGTACCTGTTTGAATTTGGCCAGTGAGCCTTCTCGTCTCCTCTCCACAATCCAAAACAAAGCCACATATGCCCACAGATATTTTAAAAATGTTTTCAAGATAATGTTACCTCCATAATTGTACACACTCTACATAATCAGTGTAGGGATTGATAAAAGACTTTTAAATGCATCATCTATTACACTTGAAGTTTCTGTCCACTTTTAGTGTGACACCTCTGATCTTTCTTTAATTTCTTCATGCGTGTCATGCATTTGTATGTTTTCCTCAGGCATGTACACGGCAGAGGATGTTCAATGGAACGTATCCCACCACCCCGTTCATCAACCACTACGACACTGTGGAGGACATCGACCGCAGACGACACAGGATAAAGTTGAAGGTTAAAGGTGAGTCACACACAGAAACGCATGTGCATAAACATCTGTTCTTTTTTCATTATGACTTCATCATAACTTCTCTCTTCACTGTGGCCTTCTAGCAATATACACGGCTTATGTGTTTGTTCAGGGCAGTTGTGGAAGAAATAATCAGATGCTTTACTTATTTATCAGAAAAATGTACTTAAAGTAACAAAAGTAAAAGTAGTTGTTCAGCAGAAAAAAATAAATCAGTGAGTGATATATACAGTATAACATTATTGGATTATTAACACTGGTGTATCATGTAAACAGCATTTTACTGTTTAGCTAGTTGAGGGGCCGCTGGTCATACTACTTTATATACAGTTAAGTGTTTTTTGTCCAGTGGTTCCCAACCTGAGGTTTGGGATGCTCCAAAAGGTCACAAGAGAAATCTGTGGGGTAGTGAGATGATTAATAGGAGAGAAAAGATGAAATAACAACGTTCTGCTGAACAAATTTAGATGAATCCTTTTGGACTTTTGTCCAATGTTTGCCTTTTTAAATATTGGTTAATTATGTCTATTTGTGCCTTGAACAGTTATTTAAATGAGAAGAAGAAGAAGAGAAGTTTGGACCTGTCCACCTCTTTGCTGATATAGCTATTTGCAGAGATATAACGGCTTTTGTTTTACCTGACTTTGCCTCTTGATGCTCAATGTGCTTTAGTAACATCTCTGAATCAGTGAAAAAGATCAAATAATTTGTTTTGTTTCTGTTTTCCCCAGAACTGAAGAGAAATGGCTTCTTCCCTGGCAGTCCTCGTACCCCTCTCACTCCAGGACCACCAAAAAAGAAACAGAAGATCAGCCACAAAACACAAAATCACAAAATCTACCACAAACCTAACCATACATCTAACAAAAGCCCTAACGACCACAAACCCAGCCCAAGCCATGTCTTTTTTAATGACAACTATGACTTTAGTGCGCCAGCACCCACAAGAAATAAGTACAGTAAGTTCAAACAACAGGAAAGTGGCAGCAATGTGAAACCGTGGAAACCCAAGAGACCAGTGCCCACCTCGAGAGACCTACCAACTAAACTGATTTTGGATGAGGCAGATTACTTTCCCAGAGGCGGAGGCACAGGAGAGAATATACGGATGAAGAGGAAGAGGAACAGGACGAAGAAACTGAAGCAAGTTCCTTCAGTGTCCCCACACGGACACAGAGACAGCAGACCAGACCGTCTCTGTTGGACTGTAACTGGAGAGATGAAGGGGTCGGCATCAAAGCCAGAGAAAGGAAGGAAGAACAGGAGGAATCGAGCTCAGAGGACTGCTGCCAAAAAACATGATGCACAGATGTACCCAACGGATGAGAACCTGTTCATCATCAAACAGAGGAAACGCAGAAGATAGCCTCAGTTTGTGTGAGGTGAGGGTGTCATGGTCTGTCAGGGCTGTGACCTCTATGACCAGAACCTGTAGTACGGACGTGTCAGACATCTTGTTGACTCGGGTCGGAACAGTTGTGACTCACCAGTGCTGCTTCAGGGGGTTCATAAGCTTTTTCACAGAAGACATTTTAACATGTGACAGTGGGAAAAGTACATGTGTGAGAAATAAAAAGGAATGATGGTTCAATTCCGTTTAGCTGCTTCAGTTTCAGGGGGTTGGTATTGTGCATGCTGGCTCATTGTCACTTGAATAGAACAGAGCTATTGTTAGAGAATATACCCAAAATTAAATTTTTCACAAGTCTTGCCCCTTTTCACCATGTTCCACTAACAGATGAGCAGGCTTGTTACCTGGTGGTACCTCGATCAACTGCCCTGTTTCCTGTACTTAAATATGCTATGTGTTAGGCTTGTCTATGTTAAAAAGAAACTGAATTTTGAAGTTTGTTAAAAAATGTTGCTTGGGGACCTGTAAAAGTGACACATAGTCACATCGCAAGTTAGCTAATGTTAGCAAAACACTAGCTAACTCCCTGGGTAACATTTGATGTTGGTTAGCGAGCTAGTTAGCTAGCATTTTCCTAATATTATCAGATCAGCTATCAGATGTTACCAGCAAGCTAACAATTTATGCCTGGCTAGCTAGAGTTTAGCTAACATTAGCTAATGTAAGATTTGACAGTATATATGTATATATTTTTTACAGTCTTCCTCACCACATCTTTTAATCATCGTCAAAGTTTGGTTTTTCTTTTCAACATAGATGAGTCTCAATTAACTTATTCTTTCTTCTTTTCTGTACTTGGATATGCTTTGTGCTAAGCTTGTCAATGTTGAAAAGAAAACCACATTCTCAAGACAGTTAAAAGATGTTGCTGGAGAACCTGTAAAAGTGATATATATAGTGTAGTCACATCTTAATGTCCTAGCAAAACGCTAGCTAACTATGTTGGTAATCAATGTCATTTGTTGGCCAGCTAGCATATTGTTCTGTAGAAAAACACTACTTAATTAGCTTGCTAATCTACATTAATTGTTAGCTAGCCAGTTAGCTCCAGTTTTGCTAACATTAGCTAACTTAAGATGTGGCTTTTACAGGTCCCCTTGCAAAAATCTTTTAACCAGCTTCAATTCCTTTTTTTTCCCCTCAACATAGACGAGCTGAGCACACAGCATATCGTACAGGAAGCAGAAAAGGAGAAATTTGATTAAGGTTCTGTCAGGTACCAAGCTTGTTGTTATTGGAGGGCAGAGTGAAAAGTGGTGAGACTGATGAAGTTATTTGCTCAAGTCTGTCATGCAGGTGTCCATATGAATATGGGGACAGGCTGTCTTTGCTGTAATAATTCCTCCTATTTATCCTGGACAGGACACAAGAAATCATTTACTAAGTGATGGGGAACAAAATTCACAGTATTCATTTAAATGAAAGTAATGTGAGGCTTCAGCCATCTGAGTCAGACAAATCAAGTAGATCTTCTTGTTACAACCCTTCCACTGCAGCTCAAAATGGAAACAAAACAAGGGCATTTTGTACTAAAATGACTGTAGCTTTTAAAGATATCCGCTCGGTTTGTCTAATATTAGACTTCAGCTAAACTTATGAATACATTTTTGCACAAAACGAGGACTTCCATTGGAACGGCTTTGGGAAGGGATTACGTGGAGATCGCTACACTTGAAAAATTGTTGATGTTTTTAGATCCCTAACCTGTGCTTTTCCTACAATGACGAGCTAGAATGTCTGCTGTGAAAAAGACCTACACTGTTTGTTTGATACTGTAGTCTGGGCCGCTGTTTCACAGTTTCACATCGTTGTTAGTGTGAGAATTACATCCTAGATTCAAACAGTGACATCACTTAATGACATTTGAAATACATACATAATGACATATAATTGGAGATGGACAAAACAAATAATGTAGTTATATTAACCTACGAAGATTTCTGCAGATTGTTTAAGTGGCTAAAATGAGCAACATTAGAATTAAAAACAGACTCTGCTTCCTTGAAGGATAATGAGATAATTTTTCCGAGTGCCTCTGCTCTGAAAACAGTTTCAAAGTTGTTGCTGCTTTTTGCAGTTGAAACCAAAGGATGGTGATTTAAAAAAAATACTCTTGGAAATGGTCCTTTTTTCATTTAGAAATGATGAGACACTCAGTTTATAAATTATCTAAACATACAAACATACTGTAAATATATCTAATATTAATTTGATGCAAATCTACTGCTAGAATGCATCACTGCCATGCAGCCCTGACAGTATTAACTTTTAACAATTCACTATTTAAATTCAGTTGGACATGGTCTTATTTGTTATGGCTATAACATGATGAAACCTAATGGGACAGTTCCTTAATAACATGAATACTGGTTACCCAAAGTCTGGGATAAATGCAACTTGAATCTGCTCTGTCTGACCTATTACTTGTTATTTAGGAAGAGAAATCATCTGTTGTGTGCTTCATCTAACTCCTGTTCACACTGGTTTATTCGGTACCTTTAAACTGTTCCATAATCAGTCATGTAATTTATGAAGATGATACATTAAAATCATTTGGTTCCAGTCCCTATGTGTCTTTATTTACACCACATGAGTTACCCATTTAAGTATCATTTAAGTGTATCATTAGGTTTTGCAGCATTTTAAAACAATCACTGCTTTCATTCCTGACCAGAACTGAGAAAAAGCATGAGGTGATGCTCCCACAAGTGACAACAAACAACAAACTGTACCAAACAAAAGCGTGGGGAAGTTTTATGCTTACAATGCAACCGTAAGTAAAAACTGAATTAGATACATTACTTCAAGATTAGCAGATGAGCGATTAGTGATTAGTTTGTCCCTGGTTGATAAGCAGTTACTTAATGTCTGTTTATTTGTGCAAATAAACATACAGCAGTAGTCTATGAATACTTTTTTAAGAATGCTGAAGAATCTAAAAGTGAATTTACATGTCACCTTTTTGGTGTTAACATGCTGTCCACTGCCTAAAATCATCATACCCATGTAAATGTGTACAAGTAAAAGTCCTACATTCAAAACGTAAGTAAAGTAAATGTACATTAGTATCATCAGTGATGTTTGCTAAAAAAAATTTTAAAAAAAGCAAAACAAAACAAAACACAACCCATTGGAGTAATATAATGATGCATCATATTAATGGATTATCACTTGGGCATTGCAGTAAACCTAAATTTATTGCTGTAGTGGGTAGATGTGCTGCTATCATGTACTGTATACTGTAGGGTTGTTCAAAATATAAAAAATCATCATTTCTAAGATAAATCTGCAAAATAGTAACTGGGAACTAGAGAAAATTTCTGAGGAAATTGCGGTGTGAATACTGCATGTTGAAAAGCAGACCCTAAACTGAATTGCTGCCCTTAAAGGATGAATAGGCTTTCAATAATGTGTGAAAGATAGGGAATATTTTAAAGATTGATGAATAGCTGATGTGTATGGTGAGCAGCTGAAGGTGAATAAAGAGTTGGAAAAGTGGGAAACGGTCTAGGTAAGAGTTGAATAAAACTCACGATGACTGAAATATATGTAACATTATAAGGTTTGAGTTGAGTTTCTGGCTCAAAGCATGGATTAGTAGATAAAAGTTGAAAATAGTATGAATAGTTGGAAAAGTGGGGAAGGCATGAATGATACCAAATATACTATACATAGGGAGCTAAACTGCATTGCTGGCTTTAAAATGATAATAATGAATAATAGGTTATCATTAATGTATGAAAGATGTGAAATATTTTAAGGTTTGATGAAAAGCTGATGCTAAACCAAATTGCTGGATTTATTTTTTATAAAGAGCAGCTGAAGGAATATGAAGAGTTGGAAAAGTGGGGAACAGTCCAGGTAATATGAACAGGATGTAAAAGTTGAATAAAACCCATGATGGCTGAAATATATGGAACCCTATAAGTTTTGAATTGAGCTTCTGCTTTAAAGTATGGATTAGTAAATAACAGCTGAAAACAGTAGGAATAGTTGGAAAAGTGTGAGAGGTATAAATGAGGCTGGCTTAACTTTGAAGCAGTTGAAGAAGTATGAAGAGTTGGAATACTACATTATAACGTACAGAATTAATTACTGCTGGACTGTAAGAACGGTAGTTGAGTAAATGTACCTTGGTACTTTTCACCACTACAAGATTTCATAAAAGATTTCAATTCTCCAAGTTGCACTCACCACTTTTTCAGGCAGTCAGTGAAGCCTTTTTAGTATGAATTAACCACATTTGCGGCGACTCTTGAACGCAACAGATGAGAAACTCGTGACGCACTACGTAGCTCCGCCCCGCGCTGTGGACAGGCAAGCGGTCACGTCTGCGGGTGTAGTTTCCGCTCTGTGTTGGACAAGGCTACAGAGTGAACGTATTCACCTCGCATGACCACAGCTGGACAGTGACTCGTGTAAAGAGGAAAAATGGAAAACGGTTTGTCTACAACTGGAGACACCAAGCTGGACCAGGCTGTCAGCCTGTGGCTGCAGTATGACAAGGTAAGCTGACAGCTAGCGAGCTAACGTTAGCTTAATGTGCTGTAGCTCTGTTGTGGTGTATCATCCAACTACTGTACATTAAATATCACCTGCCGCTATGTACGTGCCTGGCTTCCTGTGACTATTAATATGCTATACGAATATCGCAATATAATGTGTAAACTCTCTGTAGTAATAACGTGGGGTTATTTATATCATTGGGGCAAATAGGAAGAATATGACGAACGTCAAATCTCTCACTGTAATAAAAGTAAGTAATGTGGCATGAGGCTCTCTGAATGAAATCATACAGCTGGTCTTCCATTAAGAGATTTTATTTTACAGGTTTGACGTTTATTGATAATTAGAATAAACAAATCCTGGAAAGGACTATATAATCTAATGAAGCAGTGTACAATTAGCAGTGAGGTGAAGTGTCCAGATCCTTTCCTTAAGTTAAAGTACTCATACCACACCGTAAAAATACTCCGTTACATGTAAAAATCCTGCATTGAAAATAACATTTAAGTAATAGTATGTAAGTATAATCAGGAGTATGTACTTAAATGAAAAGAGTATTCAATGTAAAAATGAGCCTGTTATACCACTGTATCAGTCGATCATTATTACTCATGCATTCATATAAAACCGGGATTTTACTGAAGTGGAGCTCATTTTGAATTATTTTGTATAGGACTGCAAGCTAATGATTCCTTTAATCAATTGATTGTTTGGATTATAAAATTCAGAAAATACTGCAGTTTCAGAATGTTTGTTTTGTTCAACCCCCAAACTTTTTAAAATTAATTAAAATTATTTAAATAATATTGTGCTCATATTGTGGAGTGGAGTGGAGTAAAAAGTACAATATTTACTTCTAAAATGTAGTGGAGTAGAAGTATAAAGTAGCATGAAAAGAATATGCTCAAGTAAGTGAGTGTAAGTCACTCAGATTTGTATTTAAGTGCAGTACTTGACTAAATTTACTAAGTTACAGTCCATCAGTGACAATTGGTCCCTTTTCAAACCAAGAGTTAATGTTAGTGTGTTTAGTTTAACCTAGAAAGTCTTTTAGTCAGTTCAGTTGAACATGTAAAATGGAAAATTTGCATTCATATAAGCAAATAATTCAACATATCAAATAATGAATGAATGTTAATGCAACAAGTTAACTTTTTCTCCCTTATGACTACTTCAAAGTCACCTAGTGAAAAAGCCTTGTCTCTCCAGGAGATTACCAGGTAAAGATATTTGGAAATAACAGACCTATAAATTTCCTCTCCCTCCTCGCTGTCCTCATTAAAAGGTCAATAGACTTCAACCAGACAGACTGATACACTGATCATTATTAATTTCACAGAGGAATGGCCAGGGTCAGAGCACACACAGATTTGTAATCATACTAACGTGCATCCTGCCATATGACCAACACAAACAGACTCATTCATGGTCTTAAAGAGACGTG
>JAJHUR010113290.1:0-13113 GCA_027495735.1 Lutjanus campechanus | reverse complement strand
AAACATTAGTCCCCAAACTGCAGTCCAGGTCCCCATAAAGGGGTGGAAAAAATCAAAGCTTTGCCTCCTTGGAGGTTGTCAAAACTCTATTTGTGCACGTTCACTAAAACCACAATTTATACACAAGTCTGTACACAAAACTATGTAGAAATATATATTTTTTTGTCCTTGCACCAAAATACTGTAGTAAACTAGTTAGTAGGCCACACCTCTGTGACCTGTCAGATCTGAGATAATGAATCATTATTATTATTTTTTTTTTTTGATGTATGTTCTTGTGTGCGGGCAGGTGGGTCCAGCTTTTATTAGATTAAAGTAGTGGTCCAAGAAAAAAAACGGGGGAGATGGTGATATGACGAGCGATTTAACTTAAGTTTGCTGTCAGAAAAGGCTGACTGATGGCAAGGTGAAGAGGTGAAAATATTCTAAATACAGTGAACATTTAAACTGATATTAATTTACACACACTGGCCACTTCATTAGGTATACCTGTTGAACAGCTCGTTAACACAAATATCTAATCAACCAATCACATGGCAGCAACTCAATACATTTAGGCATGTAGACATGGTCAAGACGACCTGGTGAAGTTTAAACCAAGCATCAGAATGGGGAAGAAAGGTGATTTAAGTGATTTTGAACGTAGCATGGTTGCTGGTGCCACACAGGCTGGTATATTTTCTTGGCACACTTTGGGCCAATTAGTACCAACTGAGCATCGTATAAACACCACAGCCTACCTGAGTATTGTTGCTGACCATGTCCATCCCTTTATGACCACAGTGTACCCATCTTCTGATGGCTACTTCCAGCAGGATAACGCACCACGCCACAAAGCTCAAATCATCTCAAACTGGATTCTTGAACATGACATGGCCTCCGCAGTCACCAGATCTAAATCCAGTAGAGCACCTTTGGGATGTTCTGGAATGGGAGATTTGCATTATGGATGTGCAGCCGACAAATCTTCAGCAACTGTGTGATGCTGTCATGTCAATATGAACCAGAATCTCTGAGGAACTTTTCCAGCACATTGTTGAATCTGTGCCACCAAAAATGAAAGCAGTTCTGAAGGCAAAAGGGGGTCAAACCCGCACCGGTGTACCTAATGAAGTGGCCGGTGAGTGTATTTAGGTGGTTAAAATACATTTTGCTGCTGACTCTGTCCATAGCAGTACATTGCGTAGCTTCCTACACCAGTACTCCTGCTGCCTCTCCAAACTGGGGCTGAGTTGACCGCCAGCTACTGTGGGTAACATAGTGACTATAGATAAGTACCTCATATAGTCACACTTCAGAAATCCCAACTGTTCCTTCAAAGTCCTCCATCACTTTTTCCCTTATTTTTTTGGTAGGCCGTATGAGAAGACTGAATGGCATACATTTCTCCACATGTGAATACTATCCATAGACAGTGTATCAATTGAATAACCAAACTCATCATAACATAACGTAACATAACAACTACGACAGCTTCAGGAGCGGACCAAAACTAACAATCATGACACTGCAGAATTCATGGTTAAATAATTAATTTGCCTCTTTTCTACTCTTGGCTGTTTCTAGGTTGTGATTCTGTCCACCAGACCCCCTCCTATCATACCCCAGAGTGAGGTATCCTTCATCATCAACAATACTGAGAGGAAGGCTGTTCGGGGCAGCAGGAGGAGCTCCCTGATTGGCTGGGATAGTAGCCTGGAGGATGTACAGGTGGGGTGGGGGGTTCCTACTTAAGGTTTCCTTGTTATAGTTTATACAGTGTTTTATATTTTATGACTAGATAGACATTAATTCTGTCATTATTAAAATCTTGTGTCCAGGAGGATGAGGACAATGAGTATGAGGAAGAAAAGAGTCTGATGGAGGACACAATGGATCAAACTGGCATTGAAGAGGCCGGCGATGAACATGATAAAATTCTTATTGGTAAAAGCGCACATCAGGTCAGTCCCTCTCGTTTGAATTTTCATGCTTATAGCAAAGAATTTGCCACTAATTGCCAATGTATTGTGGGTTGGGTTTTATTTGTCTGCAGTTGCTCACGTTCAGCCATCTTCAGCAAAACTCAAGAAGTAGTCTAGTTTAGAAACATGATTTGTTATGTCTACATGTTTAATAGACTGTGTATTAGGTGTGGGCGATAAAGCCTCAAAATTCTAACTTGCAGGCAGCAGCATTTATTAGTGTCATTTTCCATCCTTCTTTTCCAATGAGCTGCTGTCATTGATGACAGTAACTTAACCCTGTAACTCTTCAGGAGCCTGCACAGTATTATTACCTAATAAAATGGACGTCAAATTTTACAGCAGCCATCCAAAAAAAATGTGAACACTCACTGCTTATAAAAATAAAATGAAAATGCTGTCAAAATTTAAAAACCATTTGCCTCGCATCTTTTTTATGGATTACCGTCAAATGAGGTAGAATATCAGTGCTGAAACTGTTGCATTTAATTTGTTGTGTAGCATAAAATGGATATACCATGAAATAAGGTAAATTAGAATGTCAGTGCTGGAGCTGTACAGGTAAACACTTAAAGGCCAAAACGCACTAAAAGCTTCAATTCAACTGAAGCGTCTATAGTGCACTGCAGGCTTCAGATTTAAAGATCCAACATGACAGGACCAGCTGTATTTCAGGAAAAGGTTGCTATTTATATGCATCTATTTATTCCTTTAGTATTATTATTGTTAATAAAAGTGATATTCCTGTTTTTTGTATTAAGGAAATAGGATCATTTACTTCAGTTTCAGTCAGTTTACATCAGTGATTGTGTTTGAGTGATTTCTTGGTCAATATAGCACACACAGAGGATTTGATTGCTTTAATTGACTAAATCAACCATCTACACTGATTGGACATCCACATAAAAGTGGTGAATTTTGTGAATTTTCCCTTTAAAAGCATTAAGTTAGATTGTAACCTAACCATTTAAATGACTCTTCATTCAGAACCTCTGGGGACTGTTTTTACTAAACTTAATTTATACGGTTTCTTATTCTGTAATGTTCTGACCCCTCTGTTAGATTAGAAAGAAGCTTTAGTGGTATTTAAAAGTATTTTAAATCAGTTTTATTTGTTGTTAGGAATGAGCACTTTCATATTTTCATTTTCTCTTAAAGTTTAAGCTTCTGCTCATGCCTCATGTTTTTTTCTGCCTCTTCATATATAAATTGAACCTTTAACCTAGTTGTTTTTAATAAATAGGAAATTATTGATGATATTGAATATATTTAGTAGTAGTATTAAAAAATGAAATGTTTTCCACTTTAAAACTCTTGTTGATTGTTTTGTGTCATTCCTCAGAGGCAGGTGGCGCTGTTTAAGCAGCTGCAGTTACAGCTGAAGAAGGAGCGAGCGGAGAACCTGCTGTTGGAGGCACGAGTCAGAGAGGAAATCAGCAGAGAGTACTCAGATCTCTTCTCTGAGATGCAGAATGACTACAAGTGAGACAGTTTTTTTGTTTATATACTGTATCTATGTCAAGGAATGTTTTGGGTCTGATATTTAAGTCATACAAATGTGTGTGTCTGGTTCAGTGAACGCCTGGCGAGAGAGAGAGAAATCTTGGAGGAGCGAGCGGAAAGGAGGCTGGAGATCTTCAAGAACCTCATTGACAAAATGGGCACCGCTGGACCCAGTCCAGATACACAAGCCATGGTAACACTGTTTCTCTTCTTATTGGAGCGTAAGAAAAGAAGTGGGTCACACTTTATTGTACAGTACACTAAAAAGACAGATGGAACTCATATCAAATTAGACAAAAACTTTAATCATTATACTCTTTATTAGACAGTAGTCATACCCTAATTACACACCATACTCACTAAAGTCAAATAAAGGTCTATTAAAGGGTCTCATAAGAAGATATGACTATTTTTTTATCTGATTTGATACAAAGTTCAGCTTGTTACATATTATTAGTGTACTATAAAATAAAGTGTGACAAAGTGTTCTGTTTACTTACTGTTGTTATGGGCTAGTCAAGTCTGGGGGTTTCAGCCCTATAGCTCTAACCTGGATTGTGTTAACGAGGGGAACTGGACTGGTTTTCGAGAACAGAGAAACAGGGGGGAGGTGGGTTAGCTTACAGAGTAGCAGGCTGGCAGTTAGCAGTTAGCCTGTCTCTCGTTTCAGGCCTCACCAGCTCTGGTCTACACTCCGTCTTGTTTCTTCAGTTCAGTTTTAGGTTTGTGTTGGATGGATCCTGAAATGAAAGAGCTGCTTCTCAAACAAAAGTCCTTGAGCTGGAATGTGGTGAACATGCTATTGACACACCTGCGCCTCTTTGCAAATAGTGCATTTATTTGCTCCTCGGATGGTCCCACTCTCAGACATGTCTCAGACAAGTCGCGATTCCGACTTGTTCCAAAGCTGAGCCACAAAGTGAGTTTGGAGACAGGTATAAAGCAGCTGTTTCTCTTTAAAAACGGTCTCTCACTGTAGAAGTCCTTTCCATAATGTCGTCAGACACTTAGATTAACAGTCTGAGCCTGTCAGTGGGAAAAAAAACAAGCACAAGCAAACAAGCAAGCATCACTTGCCCTCCGTGCTTCACAGTGTGCTCTGGTGAAGTGTCTGACAGCGCGTCACTTCTTTCTGTCACTCTTCTCTGCTTCTGTCACAGTTAGTTTTGTGATTTGTGGTAATTTTGACTCAGTTTATAGTGTTAACAGGCTATCATTCTGTTGCATTGTCGGGGCCGTACAGTGCAACATACATGTTGCATGTCGGTCTGTGTGATGCAAAGTGTGTGTGTCTGTGTGTGAGTGAGAGACAGAGCTGCTTGTTTGAGATGAATCGATATGCACACATAGACTCTTTTTGGGCAGGCCGCTCAGGTGTGGTAACAGCCGCCCAAGTATCCATTCTGGCATTTTAATTTTGTTTTTCCACAGCGCCATCCATGATTGATAAACCTCCCGCATCTGTTCACTCTGCTATGTGAGCCCGTTAACATAAAAATACTATAAAAATATCCTCCTTAGCCTGCTGCCACTGCGACCCGACCTTGGATAAGCAGAAGAAAATGGATGGATGGATTTATGATTGCCTTTATTTATAATTCCTCATTGAAATGTTCTCCCTGTTTTGAAATGTTCTATCTGTTTTATCCTGTTATTGTAATGTATTGTAATGTCTCAGTCTGACGATTCGAATCTTTAGCTTTCAGGAGGCATCTTTGAACATGGCTCAGCCAATTATACTGAAGGACCGGAACTATGTTTTATAACATTTTTGATAACAAAAACTCAATGATTAAAACATGACTGAAAAAGGAAAAATGCAGAGGCTGTATTTTTTATGTATCACATTGCATCTTTGTGACAATATTCATATGCTGCATTCACAGTTCACACTTCACACACTCAATTCTCATAAACACAGTTGCCTTAATTATTGAGTTTAACCTGTCTTTGACCTGCTTCTGCCTACATCTTGCCATTGAAATAATGATTATTCTAGCTGGAAAGACTTCAATCGCTTTAAGAGCAAAGGGAATTCCAAGGTTTCTATCACTTCACAGAAGTAGGGACAAGTTATGTGATCTCTCTGACATGTATATTAATTAGCTGGGATCATTTGTGTGTAGCCACTTAAGCAGGTGCAGTTGAATTATCTTGTTCCTGGAGACTGTGACAGGTGTGGCTGAACCGCCTCAAACCTTGATGTTGTGATTGTGGTCATGTGCTTGCTAATCTTCCTCTGATGTTTCCTTCCTGCTGCAGGACATCTCTCTGGACTCCTACTCCTCTGAATTGGCAAGCATAAAGAAAGCGGCTGAGGCTGCTCGTGAGTGTGTGGGCTCAGGCCGTGCAGGAGCTCGGGGAGACAGAAGAGACCTTGCAGAGGAGGTGGAGAGGAAGGTGTTAGAACTGAATGAGCATCAGCTGAAAGTCCAGGAGCAGATGGCTCACAAACACAGTGGTAAATATACATATGAATCCACCGATGTTTTAATCTGTCAGAATGACAGATGTTCAGATGGAAAAGGAGACTACAGACTGTTCTCCTTTCAGTTATAATTTGAGCGGTGTAGCGGACTGATGCACAGATGAATGTCAATATTCCAAACATCCAACAGCATAAGTTTATGGCTTCCAATTCATATTTATTCATTAGAAAATGTTTACAAAGACAGTGGCTCACAGCGCAGCCTGTGGGTTATCCAGAGTTACAGAGACTGTTTCCAGTCTCTGTTTTAAAACCAGAACAATTTCCATGGCTGGGTGCCAGTATTGGTATAGAGGGAAATAGATTATTTTGTCATTTGGGTGAATCAACTTAAAGACATGAGTTATCCACAAACCATGAAAGCCACTCAAAAAATCTTAATGACACAGCCAAATGAAATAAAAGGTGAGAGGCTCTTTACACCTGGCACTACCATGCATTCTGGGTAATCTGATCACAAGTAGACAGCTCCAGCTTCCCCAGTTCACATCTAGTATTATGATGCATCTCCACATGTCTCTAGAGTGACCATTTGTGATTGGATCTCACCTCCCTGCTCCATATGCAAATAAACACATAGTTACATCATTTCCATTTGCAAAGACCAATTGTGTCCTGACAGTAGTTGCCATCACATTGGGACACCATGTTTTTTTTTCCACAAAGAAAGAAGAAACTTTATGTAGAACATTTGCCAAATTTACAAGAAGTTTATGAAGCTTCTTCTCACTCAACAACACAAAATTGTGTTTTATTTTTAGGGAAGTCTAAGGACTTTATCCACAGGTAACACAGAAGCAGTCTATATTTGTTACTGTTTACTGTATTTGTGAAATTTGACACATTTACATCAATAAAATGACATCTTCTTTCAGTTATTTAGTGTAATTGATGAAATCATTTGAAATCGTGTGTTCAAATAACCACTAAAGGTTTGGCGGGTAAGATTATTCAGAAGTGCTCAGAGTCAGAAGAAGTGGCTACCATCACAGCGAAGCCACAACAAACTGATACGCTTTGTACAATCAAAGAACCAACTTTAAATTTTGCATTTAATGTCGAATTTAGAAGAATGCACAAGGTGGAGTCTGGGGATACTGTAGTTAGTTGTTCAGTGGTCAAATAAATTGAAATGGTGTGTTCACCTGCTGAGCACCTGAAAGCCCAAACCAAAGAATTAGGTCACATGCGGCCCAGACCACCTTTGAATGTAGTTTCTAGATTGCAATGATTGGATCTTAATGTGTCCAACTATGTGTAAGGCTCCTCATCACTGACACTGATAAGATTTTATATAGAAATGTTATGTTTTATAATACAAATGTCAGTGATTCAGTAGCTTTCACACTGGTAGAATAAGCAAACTCTTTGTGGTGAGTGTAAAATGGCAACATCTTCCTGTGATTTCTTCCAAAATTGACAGTCGGCTGCCAGTGTGGCACCTCTGGCCCACTTTTCACATCCTGTTGTATTTGTTCCTTTTTTTTTTTTTGTTATTGTTTTATTTCTCAGTTGTAGCCAGCCGAGTGGAGGATGGGGAGAAAATGAGGCCCCAGAACTCGTCAGAGGTTTCCCAGCTGGAGAAACAAGTGGGAGACCTGCAGAAGGAGGCAGAGCCAGGCTCACAGGGTCACTTCTCGCTGGTCGAGAGAGCGCGGCTGCAGGTGAGGAGCACATAATGAGGCTGAACGCCAAGAAACAGAAGAAGTGATGCTCTCAGTAGAACCAGTTGTCAGTGAAGGGCAAACTGAGCATAATTAATGTTATCTCCTACCTTACAATATTAGGGTTGTTGTTTGTTTTATCTGAAGTAAGATGTATTAATCTAAAATAAAATCCCCTCCTCATGGTTTTGCAGCTCTGTTAATTTGTGCTGCCACAGGCTCCTGATATTGATAAATGAGCATCTTCACTAAATCACTTGGAGGTGTTCAGTGGTACCTTGGCAACAAGAGGATAAAATGTTCCCATTTCATTTTGTGCAAACCCTTTTTATAGGTTCATGGAGTTAAAGCAATGACCTGTTCATACTGTTGGTCTTTCTAACCTCCAGGCTGTCTCTGGCCTACATAGTATTAGCCTGACGTTTGTTATAGTACCAAGCATGTATGTCTACGGCTTACTCATATCTGGGTCACCTGTAAAGCATTAGCATGTAAAAAATATTTAACTAATGAAATGATAATGTAACATAATGTTAACTCAATATCAATGTTTCATGTTTGTCCTGGCACTAGAACAGTGTTTGGCTTTAGCAGGTAATGCACCATGTTCTACTTTTATTCAGAATCGGTCTCACTAAGGTTTGACTTTCCAAATCTGTAAATTTGCAGTTTTGCTCATTCACCCACTGACCAAGAGTCAATCAGCTGATTGATAGTTTCACCAGGAAAACAGGAAATTACAAGAAACTAGAAAAGTGTTTTTCACCAACTGTTTTTTATTTTTTTCTCTCTCTTGAAATTGCACTTAAATAAAGGGCACCCGCTGCTCTCTGGAAAGTAGATATCTTAGCATGAACAGCATTGGAAGCACTGTAGAGTATGTGTGCTTTGTGTGTCGGTACACAAAAATGAGCAGCAGGGAAAACAAAAGTACACACAAATACAAACATTTTGAAAATATTTTAATATTCAACATGGGGTCCATTGGCCATATTTCTTACTGTAACAGGGATTTCATGATACTAAAAACTCAAGGTATGATAATACCCGAAAAAAAAGAAAGTCCACGATATGATATTTATTTCTATTAAAAAACAAAGAAAAAATACAATTTGGAAAAAGTCTGTTCTTAAATGATAAAGCTGATGTGTACAGCATTTTTGCTTGTATAAAATGTGGTTTTACTTTTAACTTAGAAGTGGTTCTGCTTTCTTTGATGAAATAAAATGAACATAGCCAGCCATGACCTCAGCATGTGCAAAAAAACAGGCATGAACTGTGTACACATATATTCAATTCAGTGTATGTCAGAATTATGTACAACTGCAAAAAAGCAATGCAGCAGTCAGTAGCAATCATTAAAATAGAAATAATGAAAGAAATTAACCATGTAATGTGATGGCAGATCATCATAGTTTTTTTTTTTTTAATTGTGATGTGTGTTATGTTATTACATTCCTGGGAACGGTTAAAACGGTTACCCTTAAATCAAAAATACATATTTTCTCTCTTGCTTGTAGTGATTTGAGAGATCAGCTGTAGACGTGTCCGCTTAACCTTTGATGACTAAATTAAACAAACAAAAACAAACGACTAAAATGTGACTTTAAAACTCACTAAAATTTCCAGCAAACGACACAGACTAAAACTAAATTCAAACTGCCCCAGTAATAACCATTAAATGATTAATTAATCAATACTTCTTTCATCCAGGAGGTGTTGGCTGCCCTTGAGAAGGAGAAGAGAAGCAGAGAAGATGCCCTTGCTGCTTTGGAGTATCAGACTTTGGGAAAAGAGGAGGCTCTGGCATCCTTAGAGGAGGAGAGGAGAGCAAGGGAGGAGGCTGTTGCCACACTCAAGGAGCTGAAGAGAAGCAAAGAGGAGGTGCTGGCATCCCTCAAAGACGAGAGAGAGGGCCACGAGAAAGCCACGGCAGCCCTCGAAGCCGAGAGGAGAGCCAAGGAGGATGCCAACGCAGCCCTCGAAGAAGAGAAGCAGAGCAGAGCGGAGCTGCTCGCTGCTCTTGGTGAAGAGAGGAGCGCCAAAGAGGCGGCTCAGTCTACTCTGGAGGTGGAGAGAAAGGAGATCAGCAGGCTGGTTGAGGAGAGAGAAAAGGAGAAACAGGAGGCTGATGCACTTGGACAAGAAGTCAGAGAGCTGACTGCCAAACTAGAAGCCGCAGAGCGACAGGTGGGCCCCAGTATGATTTTAAGCTTTTGGTGAAATTAAACAGTCAATCAGCACCCAACAAAGGGGATACAGCTGAAAATGCAGCTGCAGTGATTACTCAATTAATTGATTCTTTTGTGGGGAGAAAAATGATTGCAAACTATTATAATAATTGAATAATTGTTTCAACATTTTTAGGCAAAAACAGGGCTGCACAATTAATTGAAATTTTAACAAAATTACAGTATGGCTTTGTGCAATTTTTAAATTGCAGGAGGTGCGAGCACGACAAGCAGAGTGTCATTTAGTCTCATTATAGCTCTCTCTGTTATTTCCAGAATTTTATTGACCGTTTGTCAACACAGTACAGCTGCCTCAAACACTTTAAGTGTTTGTAGAAATTAAATTACATAATGTGTATAATTCAAATACAGAATAATACAGTACAGCATGATGTAGAAAATAAAGCTCACTGTAGTTTCACTGCTGTATCTCATTGGCTTGTTCTATGCTGTTTGACAGAAGGTTTGAGAACGTTTTCCATGATTTCAAAAAGAAAAATAGATGGACCATTGTTTTGAAATGGTTTTCCGTATCTTGTTATGAAAAGACCCAAAATGAACACTGTAAGTTGAATGACTACTAGATTGCTTTGAGCAAAAGTCATATAAAGCTTTAATGTAGGAACAATCCTGTCCCCAATTTTTTTGATCCATTTAAGTTATTGATTAATGTTGATTTTTCAAGAAAAAGTATTGAGAGAGAACTTATATTTGAGTTCTTGGCTGTCCAGAACCTGACATGAGCTTTTGAGTTTAGTCAGCTTGAAAGTTGCTGAATATGTTGTGGAATAAAGTTGTTATTTGTGTTTCATTTATAGCCTTAATGCTACAAGACTATAAGAAAGTAATATTTGTTGAATTTCCACAGGTGACCCCTGAGACAGAGAAAGCTGAACAAGCGCTCGTCCAGCTCCAAACCGCTCAGGCACAACTGGATGAACACTCCAAGGAGATCCAAGAGAAAAACTCTCAGATCCACACCCTGACGCAGGAAGTTCAAAGCCTGAAACAGGACATGCAGACTTCAGCAGCATCGTGTGGTGGTCTCACTGATCAGCTGAGACAGGAAGTGTCGGAGCTTAGGAAGAATCTGGCTGAAGAAAAGGAGAAAAATGAGATCCAACACAGACGAATGCTGGAGCTGGAGCAGGAACTTGCCCAGGCTAAAAAACAACTGGCACACAAACAGCTGATCTCCGAGCAGCAGCTGGAGCAGTTGACTGACAAGCTGAACCAACAAGAAGCGGCTTCAAAACTGCAAGCTGAACAGCTGAGAGAGAAGCTTCAGGAGCAAGAGAAGATATCGCAGCAACCGCTGGATGAGCTAAGATCCAAGCTGGAATGCCAAGAACGTGCTTCCAAAGAAGAATCAGAACAGCTGAGAAGGAAACTTGAGGAACAAAAACAGGCCTCAGATCAGCAGGTGGAGGAGCTCAATGAGAGGCTGCGTGAACAAGAAGTGACATCACAACAGCAGTTGGAGGAATTAAAACACAAACTGAGTGAAGAAAAAGCAACCTCCAGCAAACTTTTAGATGAGCTCAAGCAAAAGCTCAGAGAGCAGGAGCAAACTGCCGAGCTGCTCAAGGCTCAGATCGAAGAAGCTAAGTTTAAAGTTTCCTCTAGCTCTGCTTCTGAAGAAGATCTCAAGAGGCTGAACTCTGATCTCCAAACTGAGGTCACATCCCTGAGGGCAAAGGTTTCCAACATGGAAGAAACAAAGGTGTCTCCCTGCACCAGTGAAGCTCAGCTGTCAAAAGAAGAGGATGGACAGGAGGAGGAAAAGAGAACAGAGTTGGAGAAAGGGTCTGCAGACAGAGAGGCAGAGCTGCAGAAAAAGCTGGTGGAAAAAGAGGCGCAGATAAAGTCCCTGCAGAACAGCCTGCAGGAGGCGCAGGAGCGGCGGGAGGAGGAGGAGAGCCAGGCAGTGCAGGAGGCCCGGCGCAGGGAGGTGGAAAGGCGCAGGGAGCTGCTGGCTGTGGCGCATGAAGCCATCGCTCAGAAGGACGCAGAGCTGGAGAAGAAAGCAGAGGAGATCAGCAGGTAAGCAGTCGTTCCTAAATCCTGCCCCTTTTTGTTCTGTGCTCCAGGAACAATTGAGCAAGCTTGGCACCCAGCGGAACCTCAGTCAACTTTTTGCTAAAATTAGCTAAATTAAGATGTTAATATGCTACTTTCACAGGTCTGCCAGCAACATCTTTTTAAAATGTTGTTTCATGCCTTTGATTTGATAGATCAGCTGACCTGAGGACAGGAAAAGGTACAGTGGTATACAGCAAAGAGCTTTTGACCATCTTCAAAATTCAGTTTCTTTCTAATATAGACGAGCTGAGCACAAAGCAAATCTAAGTACAGGAAAAATGAAAAGAGAATGTTGACTGAGGTTTTTCCAGTTACCAAGCTTGCTCAATTGTTATTGGAGTACAGTGCTAAAAGGGGTGGGACATGGGAAAGGTCAGTTTCTCACCTAAATATTAGATTGTGAGTTCTGTACCATCTTTCTTTCTCCAAGTCTTTTGACGAGACGAGTAAAACTCAAACAATTTTAAAATGTGAATGATTTTGTCTGGTAGAGTATTCTTTATACCCCTGTATAGACCAAAACTCATGAACTAAAATGTTTCAACAGTCATAAAGAAGTCTTGCTCTGTTAAGCTATATGTCGCTGCCACTTTCAAGTAGTCATTTTGTCTTGTGTCCTCTTTTGTCTCTCTTAAAGCGATATTCCACCTTGTGAGAATAACCCATCAGTATGTACTCACCACTATGTCAATGTGATGATGGGTGAAGATCTTCAGTTCACCAAACAATCCTGGAGTTTTAGGAGAAACAGGGTAGCAGCCTCATCCAGTACAATGGCAGTGAATGGTGACCACGGATAAAACGTTAAAAATAGCACACAAAACAATGTCGATCTCTTCGTATATATCTTAATGGACGCACGTGCGGTAGTCTCGCAAGGTCGACGCCATGTTTACATCTTACCGGCTATATGCAACAGCTGATATTTATGCAACAGCTGATATTTCTGCTAAAAACATGGCATAAATGGCGTCTTTTGTGGTTAAATTTTAATGTCGCAGCTCGCAGACACAAGCAGGATGGAGACATTTTGTGTTTGTTTTGTGTGCTATTTTTAACGTTTTATCCATGGTCACCATTCACTGCCATTGTACTGGATGAGGCTGCTACCCTGTTTCTCCTAAAACTCCAGGATTGTTTTGTGAACTGAAGACCTTCACCCATCATCACATCGGCATAGT
>JAJHUR010113289.1:0-19867 GCA_027495735.1 Lutjanus campechanus | reverse complement strand
AGGTGAGGGACTAAAGAAACATGGTGTTACTTTTCACTTAATTATTAAAATGTATTTCTTTGCTCATTATATTTGCAAGAAGTGCCCAGGGTTTAGTGAAGAAGACCAACAGAGGTCGCACAAGTCCAGATGTGATTGCTAGAGCCTGTCAGACTGTCAGAAAAAGGTGACTGTGGTCATTTGCTAGGGACTAACTGAATCACTGAAGGGCATTATATTTCATTGTTCATCACAACAGAAAGGATCCAAGGTAACAATGTCCGACATCAAATTGCAGTCTGATCGCATCCAACTCATTTATCCAAAATTTTGAAGAAGTTGCTTTTTTTTTTACTTTTGCCATAAATCTTCATTACTCAAAGTACATGTAAATTTTCAAGGCTGGATTATCAACCTGCCAGCTATCCCAGGGCTCTGGACCTCAAGACTGGCCCATATACCCAAGTTCAGTTAGTCAACTGTGTCAGTAGTGATGTACTTGTTTGAGAATATTCCTCACTAAATCCTCCACATAGACTGTATGATCAATAGTGGACAGAGCGTCCAGGTCTGAAAAGCAAAGCCACTGCGGAAGTGCCTTAAACCTGCATTCTTTTTTCTTTTTTTTTAAAAGTTATTTTTTTGGCCATTTTGCCTTTATTTGATAGGACAGCCTGAAGAGTGGACAGAAAGGGGGCAGAGAGAGAGGGGATGACTCGCAGCAGGAGTCGATCCAGCGGCCGCTGCAGAGGACTAACAGCCTCAGTACATGGGGCGGATGCTCTACCAACTGAGCTAAACCTCCGCCCCTTAAACCTGCATTCTTTGTAATGGCCAGCAGGGGGTGATTCCACTAGTTGCAACAACAAGTCCGATTGTATATACCTCCATGCTCTTTTCCAAATATGGTCACTTCTAGTTCTAAAGACTAAGATGGAGACAGCCTTGATGCCAAACTAGAGACTTCAAACTGGTAGCCCACAAGCCAGTTGGTGACATCACTGCAGCTTTACACTTGAACTTGTATTATTACTTAATTTTAGTATACCTAACACCAAACATGCCACCCCACAGAAACATGTGCTATTAACCACCCAGCCAAATTTGAATGATCACTGAGTATATAAAATTAGGTCTTAAAATCATGAAAAAATTAGCAGTTTCCTCTACTCTGAAACACTGGAGGCATGTCCAATCTGCTGTCTCAAGTGTCACTACAACTTCAAAGATGGACACTCCATCTTGCAGCTTCATTTATAGACTTCTTCAGACATTTTTGAGCCACCAGAGCCAGAGGGCAGTGACCTATCAACTCACTCGTGAATCATCTCGTTCCTCTCTCGTGTTGGAACTGAAGTGAGCAGAAACTGTCGGGCTGATCTGGACTAAGAAACCTCCTGATGGCATGTTTGTAACTGAACGTTTGGGAGGGTGAGGGAGTTAGCAAAAGGCCTCTCTACATACAGGGCACACTACTTCTTGCATTAACACTGAACTCCAGCACAGGGAGGAAGGGACCGGTTCATTTTTGCCACAAACCCCCAAAGTGAGTTAATCCAGGCCATGTCTATTTTACAAAACATTTTACTTTACACTATTTTTTTCAAGCTACACTTTTAACAGACACAGCACAAGTGATGCATCACTTTGTATGGGTGTGGCATAATGTTCTGGCCTTGGACTGGACCGCTCAATCAGAGAGTGAAAGACATGTTTGCAAAGCGATCAGCCGAGTCAACCTAAGCCCGTCAACATAAAAAACATTTTAAAGCAAAATAACTGTGGTGAGATGACTCCTTGTGTTCTCAGATCAGGAATTCAGGCTTTGAAACAAAACTGTTTAGGTACTGGAAGGTTAAACAAGAAGGTACTTTACAAAAACCAAGAAATGACTCTGAGTTAGGAGGGACGTTATATCAAAGAATTTTGGGTATTTTCTAGCTGATATTGCCACTGAAACAGACAAAGATTGAAGAGGGGTGGTTTTGGCTCAGCAGGGGATGATCAATGCAGATGCAGCCATTAGAATCTCAAACAGGCCGTATTACAGAAACAGAGCGTGTGTCTGAGTGTGTGTGTGTACGCATACACAAGATTCATTCTTCACTATAGGTCCTGGTGAGCATGAGGCCGTCATTCCCTTTGAAGCACACAATCCCTCTTTGATGTTTGTTGCGGGCTGATCATTTATTTATCTGGAGGGGAGTCTTGCCTGACATGACTCTTCCTTCACTCTTCCTCACAAAGCAGTACGCGCTGAGGAGTCTGTGTTTTCAAAGTTAGACTCCACATCCATGTAAATGAAAAGAAAAAGGTTCTTTTTGTTTCTTTACACCTTCATGGCAACGTGCTCTCTCACTTCTTAGCCAGTTTTTTTCATCTTCAAATCAGGAATGTACCATTTTGGCAGGAGTTTACAGTCATCAGCTGGCAATTTAGGCTGAAAATGGAAACAGTGCTAGGTAACGACTCCTTACAAAAATAGCATCCTTGTCAGTTTTCAAAGATATCCACTACTTGAGATAACCGACAGCGATAGGGTACCATAGGCCATGTTGATTGGACAAACATGATGACGGACTATAATGATTCACACCCCTAGAGGGTTAAGAGGCAGTGTAGCCATTGCTTCCTGAGTCATAAAGGGGAATAATATGGCAGGCATGTCAGCTACGCCCCACAGCTTATCATTAAACACCAACTTCTGGGCCTACTTAAAATAGCACAGGGAGGGGCAACTGAAGAATTCCCCTCTGCCACCATGACAGCCCTGGCTTTTTTAAAGCTTTGCTTCAGCAGATGTTTGCTAATGGCCCGAGTCAGAGGGGATAAAACACAGCCAGCGTCTGCACATTTAACCCCATCGTCAATTACATACGCCCTGGCTCGTCCCCAGTTTATGCGGTGGAAACATATCAAAGTACAACAACAAGGGCAGGAGTGTCATTGATGGATGCCACTATGGGAAATTTGTGAGTGGATGAGATGATAGCTAATCAAAGAGATGACATAACACAGATTCTTGGGAATTGGGAATTGTCCTAGACAAGAACAACTTCAAAGAATTCAAAAATGTGTCAAAATCTAAAACTAACAATAACTACTTATATACTTGATGTAAAAGTGTGGTATTAAAATCATCTTTGTTTTAAAATCATTTTTAATGAAAGTGTTGGACCTTTAAAGTTGTGTCTCAGATTTCTGTCAACTCCGTCCGATTTTGACAAATACATGATTTAATCGGGAATAAAAGCTATACCCTAAGGACCCCTGTCTCACTTCCTGGTTTAAAAAAAAGGCATGAATACTGCTCAAACATTGGTAAGCAATCTATTTTTTGGCAAATTCATTAAATAATATTTCTATCAGGTGTACAGTATCTCAACCATAACATTTCAACTCTGTAGCCTTACATCAAGGCAAAATAAGAATTATGGTCTAAAAATGTATATCCATGAAGAGAACTAAATAAACATAAATAAAAAATGTAAACAGGAGGTTGGCCCATTACAAGCTTTAATGACCAAGGGTTTGATCTTTTAAAATATATTTTCCAGCATAATTGAAGAGTAATCACAACCCCCCGCCAGCCTTTTTTATCCCAATTCTCAAGAATGAGTGATAAATAAATGGAAAATGTTTAATTAATTCAAAAAGGAAACATCTTTAATTGAAAGGAAAAATAGGCTTCTATTCCATGTGTTGATACGCTACCTTACAACCAGCTTCCCTTGTGCTGCTGCTGCTGCAAGGCTTTTCCTCAAGTATAAATGCACTTCAGCACAAACCCTCAGCTCTAAAAATAGCCCAGTAATAAATATATCCACACACACGCGACCACAATTTTGAGTCTGGATCGGCAGATGAGATGCAGCGTTTGCTCACTTCAAAGGCTTGCTGGAAAATCCAGTAATAAATCCTTGGCACCTTATTCATCAGGTCCTCCCTAAAACAAATCTTCTAATGACAAGACCCTCTGCCATCATACCCCCCACGGTAGTAGGCTGGTAAGCATTTAAGTGATGTTATTCTCAAGAACACCTTTAAATGAGCAAGCAGCCAGAGGTCTGGTTATCTTACTACATGACACTGCAACTAAATCACAAAAATAGGGCTGCGAGGGAGAAGAATGTCCTATCTCCTTGAACTGAGACCTTGGGGATTGCCTCATTGCCCAGATGAAATTCTTGTTTTGTGTATATGGAAACTCTTCTGCCTCGGGCAACATGCAAGCTGGAATGACCAACACTTGATGTTCTGCCTCTCTCGTTTCTTTGGTATCCTCTGGCGAAAAGCATCACAAACTGAGCCAGTTGGTATGAGTCTGCTGTGTGTGCAGTAAACTGACTTTATACAACTGGATTTATTGCTGTTATGTCTCACTGCCACTTTGAAACCACCAATGTGGAAATATGCCAAGTACAGCTTTAACCACAAGGCCGCACTACATCTGTAAAGAGAAGCTGTCATTCCACTGAGGACCCTTCATGCTTTGGAGCCTGTGAGTGTCTTGTGAGTTAAAGGAGAGTCAAATGAGGCGACGCACTGTGATGACAGTCATACTGTATCTCAACAGATCTTAAAGCAACAGTTCAACATTCTGGCAAAGATTGATTGATACCACTCTCATGTCTGTATGCTAAATATGAAGCTATCCTCAGCAGTCGATTAGCTTAGCTAACTTAGCTTAAACAGCCTGCCTGAATCTGTCCAATGTTAACAAAATGTGCCTACAGACACCTCTAAAGCTCACTAATTAGCAATGCTATCTTGTTTGAAGTCTCAAAATAACATTAATATGTACCAGACAATTTTTTTCTTCTTATAAAGCTTAAAAAGTGCTGGTAAGTGTTTATTTGTTTGTTTGCTTTTTTTTTACATTTGAACAGAGCCAGGTTTAGCTGTTTCTCCCTGTTTCCGGTTTTTATGCTAAGCTATGCTATCCTGCTGCTTTATGTAGTAGGAGCATGCTAATGTTTGCAGTGTCTCAAGTTCCTTGGCTCTTATGTTCCCAGGTTCCAATGTCCTATGCTAACTCCTAACCTTAACCCATTATATAAGGCTAGGGAACATAGGACCCAATAAGGAACACAAGACCTTGGGAACATAGGACCCTGGGATGATATGTCCTTGAGAACATAGGACCTTGGGAATATAGGACCCTGGTAACACACAACCCTGGAAACATAGGACCCTGAGGGAACCATGGGAACACAGGACCTTGGGAACACAGGACCTGGGAACATAGGACCTTGGGAACAGATGACCTAGGGAACATAGAATGCTGGGATCACAGGACCCTGGGAATATAGGACCTTGGGAACATAGAAACCCTTTTTATTTTCCCATTATGTGCCATATAAATCTGGGGGCATAGGACCCTGGGAACACATGAATGACCCCACTGTAGTTTCATATTTCATGAACATACATTAGAGTGTTATCAATCCTGTCATTGAACTCTCAGCAAGAAAGCAAATTAAGCATATGCCCAATATGCAAACCATTGCTTTACCTTATGTCTTATACCAGGAATCAAATTGGAAAACAAAAGGAGTACAGCTACTGACGAGGCCGCCCAGAGCAGAAGTGGCATGTCTTGAGTGGGTTGAGTAGGGGGTTATTAGGGGAATGGGGGAACAGATTGGGAGGTAAAGGATGAGGATAATTGAGTGTGACCATCAGTGCCCGATATTGAGTTAGAAACATTCACCTGATTAGGGACTAGGTGGGTGGTGGGGTCCTTCCACCCCACTCACCACCAATTTGCCCCTTCTCAGAGGCTGTAATTGCAGCTCAAATTAATTCCTTGTCTAAACCCATCTGATGCCCATCTGAGGATGCAGCTCTCAGTGGCACAATTGGGGACATAAAACACCTGCTCCTCCTCCTCTTATGTATGTGTGTTTGCGTGGACGTGTTGGTGGTGAAAGCAGTCTTCAATCTACAATGTATTTGCTGTTGATAATAATATATTCATATAGTCAGAGGGCAAATTGGCGATATAAGGGGGTACTGCTCTGCCTTAAACTGTCATTTCACAGCCACTAATTTAAGGCTCTTAAGAGAATTTTTCTCCTCGGCTAGGCTGTCCAATATGTCAAAGCTCTTATGGAGAGTGACGGAGAGTTAAGTGATTCATCATAATGACAGTCTGCTGTGTTGGGAATTTCTGCGCACCAACAGGAAGGTTTTTATGTGTTTGCAACTTTTTAAAGAACTATATATGAACATTAAAGTCAGTTTAAATTAGTCTTACTTATTGAAGGAAAACAAAGCTTTTATTCATCATGGGATGACAGACATGACAACTGCACGTAATGACAAGTGCTGCCATTTTTCAAGTTGTTTTTAAGAGCGTAACTATAGCAAACAAGCCGAGCCAATTGTGTCAGTAATCTACTTTTTTTATGGAAATAAAATATGGATAAAAATGGATTTAAATGCCAACTTTACCACAGAGTGTGAGCTAAAATTGCAGACAAATACATATCTAATATTTCACACTGGACTGATACAGTAAGTGACTGACATTTAAAAAAAGATGCAACAGAACAAATAAAAACAAATGCACTGTCACCAGTTATGAACCTCCCTCCAAGTTAGGATTCCACTCATTGTTGGTTTGAGGAACATTAAAGCTAGTGTTAATACCCAGAGTGGAAATTGTTGAGTGATGGCAGGATAAGCAAAGCTTAGCGAGGTGCATGGAGTCCGTAGCTGATCACTTTCACAACTAGAAAAAGAAAAGAAATAAAACTGTTGTTTATCATCCATATTTTATTTCATCCATTTTCTCTGAACCGCCTCGCTATGTGCAGGATTTCAGGCCCGGAAAAACTGACAAAGACACACGCATACACAGCTACACATGAAAAATACTTTTAAATGCAAATACATGTCTTTGTCAGTCTCTTTGAAGAATGGTAACAGTTCATTAAGACTTATAGATACTCTTATACTTTATCACAACAGAGACACGGTACAGAATTCTGTTATAGGATATACAAAGCTTTAATATTTTGTTTTAAATGCCTTATCTTCTGTTTCAGATTTTAAGATTGCATTATATAAAACAAGCTTCAGGTCCTGCTTTCTACGCAGCCAACAGTAAGAAAGTCAGCATCTAGATATTTACAAGGTAATGAGGTGACTCTGAACATGTGAAAAGCATTCACAAAAAGCTTTGAGAAACATAACCATCAGTCAGGATTTCTATTAGCCCTAATAAACTTTGTGTCCTACTTCCTATAGAGAGAAAAATGCACAAAAGAGTGTCTATAAGTTTTTAAAGAAAAGGCACGCAAAAAGAGCACATTAGACATCCAAATTGCAAATAGGTGTCTCAAGTTGTATCTCACAACAGGTGACCGACTTCAAACACTCCATTACACAGTTGAGTCTGTCTTTAGAAAGCGGACCAGAACAAACGTCCTCTCCTGTTCGGCTCTAAAATACACTGAAAAGTGTGACGAGAACTAAAACCACTTTTCAACTGACATTTACCTGAGCTGATTCAACTGTGTGAATTATTGAAATCAGAGCACATTTCCTGGAGGAAAAAGCTCCTGAATGTATTGAAATAAAAATCATACAAGGCACCTCAGCGACAAAGTGAAGTGAAGTGAAGTGAAGTGAAGCTCCCTCGAGGAGAGATAACAGAGAAAAGTGAAGTCTTGGATTTGCAAACCAAAAAAAAAAAAACTGTCAGGAAATGTAATTACTGCAATGATGAGCTGAACAAAGTGATTAAAGGAGGCTGGAGGTGTAGAGAGAGAGGCGGGTGTACCTTTGATGTCGGTGAGTGCCGTCAGACCACAAGTAGACTGAGGACAGGCGTAGCTCTGTTAGAGTCGACTCGTTTGTTCGGTCCGCCTGGGGAGATCTGTGGATAAAAAAAAACACAAGGACATGGAAATAAGTATTCAGCCAACCTGCTGACAGTGCATTGTTAATACAGGGCTCTTATGTAATGCAGAGGCATATACATATATATATATATATATATATATATATATATATATATATATATATATATATATATATGTAATCTGATAGTGCTCCACTATCAAACATTGTATCCTCTCAGTAGCTATTGGTTATACTTGTTCCTCGACTGTCCTTCATTTGTGGTGTGCCCCAGGGCTCAGTGTTAGGTCCATGAGTGTTTTCAGTTTACAATGTTCACAAATAAAATATTCATTTTCATTTTTATGCAGATGACACCATGTTGTACGTATCCATAACACCTTGAGCAGAGTTGTCACTCTCATTAACTGCTTGATATGGAGCAATTTTCCACTGCTTAGCTACAGTAAGTTAAAGATACTTTTCTTTGGCCCTTCCAAAATATCGTAAGAAATTTGGGAGTGCTGTTTAAGTCTGACCTCAGTTTTGAAGCTCAGGTCAAGACAGTTGTATAGTCTGGCTTCCTTCAAACAAAAAACATACTAAATTAGACATTACCTATCCTCTGACCTGGAAAAAGTTATCCCCCGTTAATCAAGGATGTAAGGATACAACTAACAATTATTTCCATTATCTACGCAACTGCCCATCATTTTCTCAATTCATTCATAATAATTTGGTCCATAAAATGTCAGAAAATGGTGAAAATGTTGATCACTGTTTCCCTAAGCTCAAGGTGATGTACTCAAATGTCTTTCTTTTTCCACAACGGAAAGATATTCAGTTTACTGTCATAGAGAAATGAAGACACAAGATAATATTCACATCTGAGAAGCTTAAGTCAGAGAATTTGGACATCTTTTCCTCAATAATTATTCACAAAGATTGATCAATTATCAGAATTAATTGATAATAATTGATTTAACAGTTAAGCTAATCTTAGCAGTTCTACAAGGAAGCATGATCACATCATCCCTAATTTTTCCTCCCTTCACTGGCTACCGATTAAATTTCAGAATTGATTTAAAAACTGAACAGATTATATTCAACACTAAATTAGTGCTAGCCCTAAAATACATCTGTGACCCTCTGGCCTCCTGTGAACCAGACACGCCTTCACTGAGAATGCTCCCCATCTTTCGAATTCCTTGCCTCAGGGCTTGCTACTTCTGTGTCAAGCTTTAAGTCTCCTCTTAATACATATTTCTTCAAGAAGGCATTTTCATGTGGTGTTGAGTTCTGCTGATATCCATAAGCAAAACATTCAGTCACTATTTCTCCAGGTACTAATATTCTCTAAAGAACCCCGGGATAATAACTATACAAATATACAAATTATATGCAACATATATTCTTATTACTGTAACAGCTATTACTGCTGTTACAGTAATAAGAATAATTTTCAGGCTGGGAACTTCACATAAAGAACTAGTCCACTGATCAATTCTTCACTAAATATGTGAGGCAGAGGGTTGTCTGGCCAATATCTGATTCTTAATAATGAGGCAACACTTACTCGATACTCTCAACAAACCAATATGTCAGTCTGACCTTAGTATTCACACCGCAGCACCTCTGAAATATAGACATCACAGGCACATAGAAAGAAAAAGACTAGTGTCCAATACTGCAGTGCAAATTGGTTTTGATGCTTCATACCATGGGAGGAATCACTCTGCCATACACACCAACCTGTCCAGAGCCTCTGCTGCCTTTGATGGCTGAGAAAACAAAAGCCTGGCAGCGAAAACCGCTGGATCGTCTGCACCCTTGAAGATGTCACTGATGATGAAATCAAACACGCCCTTACGCGCACGTCCTCGCATGCCAGCTTTCATTTCAAGACTATGGGCTTAATGGGATGTAATGGTTTCTTAAAAATTGCCTCATACTTCAAGCAACGCTTTGCTTTAGCGGAATATTTATTTTAAAACTACAATTCCCGAAATGAGTTCATCTGCAGTTCATTTCAATTTATTAGCTGTTATGCATAGATTCACCTGGGGTTCAGACTGATTCTTGATTTTTAAAAATTGTTAAAAAGAGCAGAAGTTATACTTACTTGTCTATTAAGTAGATGAAATTACTTAATGGAATGGTTAGTTCTGTGTAAACTCAATATTTTAAAAGATAGGCTCAGATTCACTAAAGTCACAATAACATAAACAAACTAACTGATTGAGGCAGCGATAGCCCAGTAACTCTGTTGTTCTGTACGGTAAAATTACTGATTCGGCCAAAGGAGTCTGGTTGAGCAAGATAGTAATGTTTGGCTTGTATGATGGAGTTTTCCCATCGGAAAAGATGATAAGTGGCTAAAATATGTTTTGCTGATGACACTGTCCACAGTAGTTCATTGCTAAGTGTCCTACTTTGGTACTCCTGCTGCTTCTCGAAACTGGGGGCATGTCAACCGCCATCTGCTAGATAATACCACTGACTATTGATAAATACCTCATACAACCCCATTTCTGATAATCCAAAATTGCTTTATGGTATTTGTTTATCACAGTTAGAAACTGAGACAACATCCCTGTGAAGTCCTGAAGAAGAAAATATTGCCAGCTGACCTTTCATGAGTTTAAACTGCATGAATCCATGCTTAAAATCAGAAATATATGAACTACTGCATTAAGCTTTAATGCACAGTGCAGCTCTCCACATGATAAGTATCCCCAGATGCAGCTCTGACTCCAGGCCAAATATGCATCAGTGAGTAGTGAAGCCACGCAATGTTTCATTAACTATGATCAGAAGACACCCACACTGAGTTAGAAAAAAAATCAATACAAAGTCAACTTTCCTCTCCAGGTTTTAGCAGGCTCTGGGATTAGAATATCTCTCCCTCTCCAGGGATTCCTGGGTGTGTTCACTTCAAGGACAGATAGGCTCTGAGCACCTTGGATTTCTGGTACAAACATCAAAGGTGAAGCTAAGCCCGACCGCATTAGTTATCACCTCGTCTGTCTCTGTCTCTCTCTCCGGTTCAGGACGAGCCCTTACATCGCTCCTGAATGGAGATTATCTCGACACAGAGTCACAGCTCACAGTAGCACTTTGATTAATACACATTTTATTCTACTTAATGTGATGCAATGCTCTTGTAAGTGAGTTTTTCCTTTGGTTTGGCAGGTCTGGGAATGGGAAGACTGATGGTCAGTGATGATGAATGAATGAATGATGCTCCCACCATCCACAGCTAATAGCACTCAATGTCCCAGCTGATTCTGTGGAGCTGATCAGAGATCAATAGTGGGAGACTGAGATTATTCTGAGCGTCAGTCAAGGGTTCTTGTGTCTAAACAGGTGTTGGTAAATGGCCGGTTCTGACACAGGGCTGACACATTGCTCCAGTGTGGAGGGTCATAATGCTTCAAAGACTTGTGTTTGGACAGCTCCGAGGAGGGGAGCTGGCAAAAGTGCACACATTCTTTACTCAAGCAGAAGTAAAGAAACCTGTGCAAAAAAGACTCAATTTAATGATACAACTTTTTTCCTCAAGTAAAAGTGAAAAAGTTCAGGCTCTGAAATGTACTCATAAAAGCAAAAAGTAGCCCTCTGAAGGGGAAGGACAAGGTTCCCTATCATGTCTTTTTTGTCCTGTTACGTCTTTTACATTGTTTTTTTTTTTTATCTTGTCCCATCTTATGTGCAATATGTGTGGGGTTTTTTTAATTATTCCACAATTTTTCATTGTGTTATGTCTTTGGTCATGTTGTGATGTTATGTCATCTGGTTAAACTTTTTTGGTCTCATTATTTCACTTTTGGTTTTGTTATGTTTTTATGTCTTGTTTTGTTACTTTTTGTTGTTACATATTTGTAGTCTAGCCATGGGTTTTATATTGTTTTTTGTCGTGTTCCATCTTTTTAATCTTGTTACATCTTTTTCGTCTTGTTACGTAATTTTTGGTTTTGTTACATCTTTTACATCTTTTATGTTGTTTTTTTGTCGTGTTCCATCTTATTCATCATTTTTCGTATTGTTAGGTCATTTTTGTCTCGTGTCATTTGTTCTCTTGTTACATCTTTTTTCTCTTGTAATGTCTTTTATTGTTATTTTTCATCTTGTTATGTCATATTTCATCTCGTTACAGCCTTTTTTTGTCTTGTTTTGACAATTTTAGTTTTGTGATGTCTTGAAGGTCTTTTATGTTGATTTTCATCATGTTCCCTCTTTTTCATCGTTGCATAATTTTCTGTTTTATTACATCATTTTTGTATTGTTATGTGTGTTGTGCATGGCTTGCACTGATGGATACACCAAGGAATCTTTTCCATGTGTTATTGCCCCTTCCATTTAGATTGAAATTGGCTTTGATTTTGGGAAGGCAGTGCACAATTTTGCAAAATAAAAATGATTAGAGTAGAGAGTACAGATATTGTGATGTATTAGATGTGTAAACACTCTGTAGTACAGTAACAAAGTATTTGTACTTAGTTACATCCCACCTCTGCTGAGGAGTAAACACAAGACACTGATGCAAAAAATTATCTCTGAGGGCCAAGGCAAAAAATAAATGGCACTGACAGAAGAAAGAAGCTTTTAAGTTCAACAAAGCATTTCTGTGGATAAATGAAGATATAAAAAATCAGTAGCCATGTCTGAGGCAGATAGAATTTCATACTCCCAATACCCACATCCAATCAGATTTATTTACACAGTAGCCAGTCGGATACATTTGCTCTGCTCTTGGTTCTGCGGAACATGTTGACAGTCTTCACCACTGCCCCTCGTCCTGCCACTGCCATTCGACAGTTATAACTGCAGATCCCTCATGCAATATTTGTGCTTCATATCAGCACCTGATACCTCACCTGCCGTGCATTATGCAGACAATTGCATATTCTATCATGACTTGTCCCCCGTCAACCCACGTCGTTTGTGGAGAGCGCCCCGGTGTAATTCTGTGATTAATAATGAATGCACAGTGAGGGGTAGCTAGCTGACTGACTGACTGACTGACTGACTGAAGGGCTGACTGTCTGGGGAATGCTCCACTGATGAAGGTTTTCCCTCAGCTGTCAGTGCCTCTGCACAGTCACATAAAAGAAGTGCAGTCACGTATAAATGACCAAGTGGATAAGCGGAGCAGACACTGCTTGCGTGCGTTTTGTGCATGCATAAAGGAGTCATTTCATATGTTCTCTGTGTATGCAGGTTACTTGTGAATGCAGTGAGCAACCTGAGTAATAATTGGACAACTCTGTAGATGAAATGCTAAATATGAATGTGAAAAAAAATGTAAGTGGGAACATTAATTATTTAAAACCTAATTTATGTGAAATATAAATATAACCTAATTTATGTGAAATTATTTAAGCCCCCATTTGTCAGTGCCTTCCAAAACATATGACGAAATATTTAAAAATGATTCACATGAGCATATTCTGATCTGCCACCTCTATAAGCTGGGTTTGCTCAAAAGTTAGGCATCGAAAACAACTTGTTTAAAGTTAGGGAAAGACTGTGGTCATGGTTAAAGGAAAAGTTCCACGTGGTTTGAAATACCAACATGTTCTTATTCCCAACTTGTCAAACACAGCTTGGTCAGTAGCCATACACTTCAAACTATGAAGCTGGAGGTATCCCTCGATCATCAGTCGTGGTAAACATGTAGTTAACATTGTGAAACAGCCACAGTTTGTTTAGGTTTGGGCACCAAACTGCTTGGTTACGTAACTTATGTGAATTACTTACATCCCATGTAAAACCAATCTTCAGCTTACATAAGTTAGGTTACACACGTTACGTAAGTTAAAAAAAAACAAAAAAACAAAATAAACATTGACTTTTGGTTTGACATGGAACACAAACCCGTCTTCTTAAGTCCTGCGTTTGCTTGAGCCATCCATCTACCCCAACCTCCTTCTTACGCAGCCTCCCTCACTCTTTAAACTACAGTACATCACTCGTCTTGACCGCAAATCAAAACATTACAGTATTGGGGCGCTGCCAGAAATGGTACCTAGATGTCGTAGAAGTGCACAGAGATGTCATTATTTATGTCTCTATCTGTATAACCAACAAAATGTCCTCTCTCTGTATCTGTATTCAGATGAAAGACCAGAAGTGGGCATGATTTATACTGGAAGTCACGTTAAATCAGGCAAATATTAATTTTCTAACATAATATTCTTTGGCAACACACTTGTCTACAAAGCATCAAAATGATTTAACATTGGCACACAATTAAATATTTCCACATCCTCATACTGTATTTTTCATCTGTCTCTCTCTCTCTCTCTTGTTATTTTTAGCTAACCTAAGTTTTATGAAGTGTCTGAAGCCCATCACCACCTCCTACGTCAACTGGGGAATATTGAAAAATCAGAAAGTATTGGAAAAATGTTTTATGAATTGAAAGATTCTGTTATGCATATCGAAATCTCCTTCAGTTGAAGGGAGTAATCCTGGCACATTAAATCAGTGATTGATTAATGTAGATGTGACCTTCTGTAAGTTTGCTGAGGTGATTGTGAAGCCCACTTTTTTCCAAATAATAATAAGCAACTTCAGATACAAGTTTCCACTGCATTATTTGTGTTCCCCCCCCCCAAAAAAAATGTGTGGGCTTCCCTATTACAGTGTCATAGTTTGAAGCATAGGGCCACTGACCAAACTGCTGTATTTGACACATTGGGAATGAGAACAGGCTGGAAATACACATATTAGCTTTCTCGTTTTCTGACCTGGATATTAATGTTAAGCCACAAAACCCAGGAGATGGTGGGGATTCAGAGTTGTGCTCAAAAGCAATTCAGACAGAGGAAATCTGTCTGCATCTTTCTGCATACCACAATATGTATATCAGCCCACTGAGCCATAAGGAAGCTCCGTTGTACACACACATCTACAAACTCTGATATGTGGACACTTCTCAGCAGCTAAAGCCAGTGGATGGGGTATTGTTATGCTTCAGGTTTACATATGACTCATATTCGACTCATATTCCATCCATTCTCTCTCCCCTTCTGCTATATGCAGCCTAACAAAACAGAAAAAAACTTATTGCAGCTGGTTTGGAGCGCTCTGTCCTCTGACAGAATCCCCCGACAACTCTGCATTTCCAAGTAATTGTTCAGCTGAAAGCAGAGCTAAGACACACTGTACTGCAAATGCACCTCCTGTGTGTGTGTGTGTGCAGGTTGCGTTTGCAGAAAAAGGCAGCTAATTTTATATTCCAACAGAAAATTACAGTCCATCATCATTAGTCCAGACAAACAGGCAGGCTTGCATCATACAAAAAGAATCAAAAAAGAGGTTCGGGTTTTTTATAATTCTGTGCACTCATCCTCAAGAGCTGACCTTGGCTAACGCTCCTTTAATTTAAGGCAGGAAGAAATGATTCTGCCCGATCAGAACTCTCCGCCTCTCAAGATGTAAATAAAGAAAGACTGATTGAAAAAAAAAAGGCCTGGCAAAGAGAGAAAGATTTTCTGCCAAAACAAAGTAACAGTAGCTCACTGAGAAGTTTGAAGGGTATGAGGGAAAGGAGGAGAAATTGATTGGCTGATTCAAGCTGTGCAGTTTTGGGTTTTCTTACATATTTCTGCTGGTTACTTTGAAAGTTGATTTCCTTACACATTGTAGGAAGATTGTGATGATCAATAATGCAATTCACAAGACACGGCCTTGGGATCAACATCTAACGATGACTCAGGTATTACACACACAACATGGTGAACATCCTGTGTCATGCATCGGTGTGCGAGCTCCCCACTGCACTCTTTGACCTTGTGACTACAGCCGATCATAGATTCTCCGAAGAAAAGGCACCTCATCTCTGTTCAGAGTAGAATCATAATCCACAACATGCAGCCTTTGACTAACCACAGTGCTTTGAAAGTGCTTGAAGAAACCAACTTGCCTGTTAAATTTTTCAACTGAAGCTTGAAGTCTGGCTGTGGAAATTTTTAAGGAAGTGAAGGAAATTGAACTAGTTACAGTCAGACTGAAGGTCATTCATTTTTACTCAACTTGTAATAGAGAATGATGTGAAGCTACTGGCTGATTGGAGATTCAGTTATGCAGCCCGGTGCTACTTGTTTAAAGAATCCAATCTGGCCATTTAATATCTCAGCTGAAACTAGCCTTTGCTAGTTATTGAACATGCTAACTTTCCGTCATTAACGCCTCTTTCCTGAAATCATGACCCAGTTACTCAAGATAAGTCACAGACCTTGTTGTTAAAGGTTTCATTTAAAGCAACATGCTGGCCACAACACACTGGAATTTCACTTAGTATGTTGCTACATCATCACACATCGCAAATATTACATTGCGACTACGTTCCTGTTACGTTGTGTTACTAGGGAATTAATCCCTCTGCAATCTGACAATATGAAACTCCATAAGTAACTGAAGTTACTTACTCACTCAAGTTAACTCCTAATGTTTAAAATGTTTTAAGGCGTATCATCTTCATACAGTTCGAATTCACCTGGTGAAGTTACAGGCAGGGTTGCTGGATCCCTGGTTTTCCTGCAGAATTGCTTTTGAAGTGTTGCTGTGGGTCGATTTTTGTTAAAAATCCATATTTTAAATTAAATAATTAATTTCTACCCAAATTCTACCAAACCGACAAGATTAATAAATACATATATCTCGATATAGTAGTAGTGCAAATATAATATTATATAATAACACAACTAGATTTTTCAAAAATAGTCATCAGTGATGTGGATAGCTAGATAGCTAGAACAGTCATCACTTAACTGCTGTGCAGACTTTAACACCAGGAAAGAACCACACTAATGCCATATCACAGTATAACGATGACTGATGAAAACATACTAATTTCCAAAGGCAGAAGCAAAAATCCCAACCAAAACTGCACTGAGTTTGAATTCCAGCCCTTCTCCATTCTGGCTGGTCGAGCCCAAAGAAAGCATGGAGAAAAGCAATAATCTGCCGTACACTGAGCTGCCTTTCTCCCTCTCACCTCAGCAGGTGTCGGTGCCCTGGTCAGAGCAGAGAGGTTAATAAGACCTCTGGCACAGTGAGAAATCTGTTACCATCTGAACCGTCTCAGTTTGCTGCCTGCGTTCCACTCGTCTCTCCTCTGACACAGAGTTATAACTCTGTCAGCTTCAGAATTCGACCCAGGTGAAGTTAGTGGGCATGAATATTTATAAGAAATAGTGGAGGTAACAGTAATAGAGACAGTGGTAATATTTGTAAAGCTACGTATCTTTGCATTTGTGCTCTCTGCTGAAATCAGTAGGGCTGTCCCTGAGTACGTTTTTTTAACAGTTGAATCAGATTTGTCCAAACAATACGAACATTCGATAATTCATCCTCTTCTTTTAGTTCAGTGTGCCACATTAAATTCCTATTTCAGCCGACATGTGTATGTTTTACTGGTATGATAAAAGTAAAAATATGTTTACAGCCTGCCATGCTGTTGCATTGCTCTGCGACCACTGATATGGAAAAAATATGGCAGAATCTCAGTTGAATGAGGGTCTTCTGACTGATGATTCTAATCTTCTACTTTCAGCGGCAGTCCTAGAAATCAGTCATCATAACTTCCCACATAAAGAACGTGCTGTTGGAAGCAGAGTATGAATGAAGTCATCCAACTTTGGCGAAAAAAAGCTGACACCTTTTCCTTCAAAATGATTAATAGCACCGACCCAAAACAAATCCTGCCACAGTTTGATGAATGGTAGGTAACATAAAGCCCTTGAATGATAACACTTTGACATATCAGATAATCTCGGTTTTAGCGGGATTTAACGATAAGATTCAGCTGATGATTGATTAAACCGCTGAGTATAGATTTTTGGAACTCTTGTAGGTTTGTGTGTTTCTAAGTGAGTGAGTGTGTGTGCAGGTCCACCACCCCAGGGAGGGTGATTGTGAATTCAGCCCCACCACCCTGAGCATCGTACGAAACATATGGAGGATCAGTCTCCCCGATGGAACAACAGAACCTGGCGAGGAGGAGGTTTTTTTACGCGCTGCTGGTTTGAATAAAAGATCCGTGCTGGGATTTGCGCATGACGGGCAGCCCCCAACCCTGCACTCGTCAATTATGTAATGTGCACCACCACAGCCGGGCGAAACGCTCGCCTCTCGTCGGTATCTACAAAGACGGCAGAAGACTTTATCTGGTGTATCAGGGAATGAGAAGTCGGGGAGAGGGACGGTGAGATGGGTAGAGGAGGAGGCAGGGGTGTGTGTGTGTCAAAGCCGTGAAGAGATCAAACATTGTTCTGGGATGTTATCGGCTGCCTCTATTTGTGGCGGCGTTGAGGAGAAGCACCGTCACACCAAGCAAGTCACACTTAAAACTGAATATATATGAAACGTGTTTAAATTATGAACTGAAGTCATTATGATGCAAACACTGATATGGACAAAAAGGGATTATACTGTCAGAAAAGTATTCATTCACAGACTTTTCCCTTAATAGACCCTGACTGATAGGACTTAAAGTCATACATACAAAGGTTTTCGGCTATTAACATTTATGGCTGTCTAAAATGTTTGATAAGCTATTCTACAAATGAAAAAAATGGAAATTATGATGACCGCAATACTGTGGTCATGTGATGCTTCATTACAATCATCACTGCAACTTAAGTCACTCTTAAGTCAGACGAAACAGATATAATTGGACTCAACCTGGCCAAACAGCGGACGACCAGAGACTGTTGTGACCAGTGCTTTAAGTGGGCCGGTATGCACCGGTACGGAGTACCGGCACTTCTCAATTTTAGCCTCTAGCGTACCGGGACTTTTTGCGGCGTACCGGGACTTCACTTGAGCCCATAGTACCCTCTCTTGTTCTATTTCTCTGTTGCGCTTTGTGATACTCAGACTCCTATCGCTATACTACATTACCCAGTGTGGACTGGTATGCGCCACACGCCTGCCCCTTGCGAGGCGTTCGCTTGTAAGGAGGTCTCGCGAGTTGAGTGTGCCAAAAAAAAGGACGTGAAGAAGAGATATTGCGGACGTTGAATGCAAGCATTAGAGCGAGTTGAAACCGGTTTGATTCCTGTCCAGTATTTGGTTGCATTTGTGTAAGTATATGGAGATCTTATTCATTAATAATATCATGTTGTTGGTCCTCCTAAATTTGTGAATTTGCTCAGTTAAGTTACAGTACAATCAAATATTTAGGTCTAAAATATTAAACAGTGATTGTCTACTGTTTTGTTATGATAGAAACAAACACATGAGTATAATTGATTTACTTTTTTCTCCATGTACTGTCTGTCTCCATCTTCTATCTATTTATTTCTCTCGTGTGTGTCCACAGGAAATTGTAGGTGCTAGTTCACTTGTGCATCAGCCTGTATGCTACTTGAGGGTCGCCCCCCTGAAGACCTCCCCTGGGCTAATATCCAAGTGAACAAACAGAATTTATCTGGAAAGTTGAAAGCTCAATAAAAACAATTTTCTTTTTAAAAATCAGTATCATGTCCTAGTATTTAAATATGTAGTATATATCATATATATTTAATATATAGTAGGCTATTTATATATAATGATCTGCTGTTACCCACCGCCTAATTTACCTGGCAACAGTCGAATAAGGGGAGTACCGGCACTTATTTTTTTCCACTTAAAGCACTGGTTGTGACCACACAGAAAGACCCGCACCACAGCATTCTGGATCGGACTGTTTGCGCCTGAGGGGCAGATCTTACTCCGGGCTGACAGGACCCAACACGCAAGACTCCTGCAGGGCGAGGGGAGGACGACTCTGTGTTTTTGCACAAGTGCAGTCTTAAGTTGACGGACACTGTTTCCTCTGTGTTCAACATTTTATGTAAGGATGTCGACCATATTATCATCCCCATCTTGTTACCGCTGTTTGCATTCAAATTCAAAAAAGCACTACAGGTTTACTTTGTGTACGTATGTATTTATTCTGTTTCACATGTTTATACACATTCTGGATTTAATTAATTATTTGTATATATGTTGTGTCTTGTATGTGTATTAAGAGGGAAGTACAACTCTC
>JAJHUR010113287.1:445-35580 GCA_027495735.1 Lutjanus campechanus | reverse complement strand
TGATTTGCATTCAGAGAGGTAAAACAGCTACATCAAATTCTTAAATTTAAATTTTTTTTGTTTTGTCCACTTGTGACTGGATCACTAAGGACACATGTTAATACCAGGTCTGAACAGAGCCTATGTATGTGTGTGTGTGTCTATTAGCATAGAAGTGACCATCACACACAGAACATCAGTGATGAACTGTTCAGTGAACATAAGACATAAAAATAGAGCAGGTCTTTTAAAACCTCACAAGTGGACAAACGGTTCACAGCAGCAGGTGGCATGTGTTTGTGTGTGTCTTTGAGCTGACAAACAATCGATCAGAATGAGTAAAAAACGTTGCTGGTTGCGCGCCCTCGCACGCGCTTGCAAAAAAACCAAAACAAACAACAACAACAACAAAAAAAAAACAAAAAAAAAAACACGACCGGACACACTCAAGTGCACAGAAACCCAGATGTGCTTTAAAGCGTTCCTTGAGTTTGACCAGTGTCTCTCTTGTCCTCTGTCCTCTCTGTGTGAGTAAAAAGAGTCTTTCTTCATGTGCAAACACAAATGCTGAGATGCCTCCAAAAGCCCCTTGAACTATTCACATCACACACTACCTGTAGGTCGCAACATGAAAATATACTGCAGCCAAGCTGGACAGTGCAACTATCACACTTTACTGTCCTCTGTGTGTGTGTGTGTGTGTGTGTGAGAGAAGAGGCGAGTCTAAGTGCATGAACATGAATGTGTGTGTGTTGACTAATCCAGTTCAGGTGAGTCTGGTGTTTCACTGCGGATCTCTGCGTCTTCCGTCTTCTCTGCACACTCTGTGGCCAAGCTGTCCCTGTCTTGCTGCTCTTGGTCTCTGTTAACCTCTAGAGGTGTGTCTTCGCCTTCAGGCTCGACTCCTCCCTCTGCCTCATCTGGAGCCTCGTCAGTGGGCGTGATGAGCTCCGTCGTCGTGGTTTCCTCTTTTACCGTTGCATCTGTCTCGGTCTCGTCTGTTGGTGACCCCTCTTCCTCTTGCAGCTCCTCCTCTTCTTCTCTCCTATCCCCCTCTTTCTCTTCATTTTCCTCCTCCTCCTCCTCCTCCGCAATGGAGGCGTCTGGTCTCTGGAGGGAGTGTGTCACAGGAACGTGACTGGCGCAGGGATGCAGGTGTGGTGGGTCGGCGGGGGGCAGCAGCGTCAGCGACTCCACGCTGAGTGTGTCTGCGTTGTTGTCGGTGAGGAGGGAGATGGTGGGCTGGGATGCTGGGGTGAGGCTTGGGGCCAGAGCTGGGGCCGAGGGAGTAGAGGAGACTAGCGTTACTTCTCCACCTCCTCCTTCCCCCTCTCCGCCTGAGGAGGAGGGCGTGGTGTGCTCCAAAAATGTACCATCATCTAGAGGAAAGGAGAGAGTGAGACAGGTGAGCTCAGCAGAAGACACATTTTAAATGTTTCTGGTGTGAAATGTTGTGATTTTTCTGACATAAATCTTTGTTTAGTTTTGTTAATGTTAATTCTCTGAACAGATGATCCAAAGGTGGAAAAAGTGTAGCTTCCAATTTAAAAAAAGATTATATGTACCATTATAAGCAACTGAAGTGGAAAAAAGTTAAATTGGGTAATATTTCAAGCAAGTGAAATTTCCAATTCCCCAAATTTAGCAGACAATTTTCTGCCTAAAACATAACTCTCAAAATTTAATGAATAAACCCATAACTAAGGCCATGACAATAACCACATTACCGCTGTCATGTGATGTTTACTTTGGGGTTGAGCTCCTTACTGTCATCACTGCAAATTTTACTCATGTTGAGACCTCTTGATTGGTCGACAGACTCAACCCAAGACATCTTGGGATTGCCAGTGGGAGGCTAAGAACATGCTAACAACAGCAACATGTAAAAAAAGGATGAATTACAACAGGAGACATTCAGTAGTGGATTTATCATCATGGATTTTTTTTTTACTGTCTCCAAAAAAGATGCTGCAGTTCAAGGCTGGATTACAAAGCTCCTGAAAGGGGTACACTCTCACTGGAGCCGACATTGTAAATTTATAACACTAGTGTTAGCATTAGCTTAACGATAGCCTTTCTTGCTCAGCTTACTTAAGAGCTAACCACTTTCACTTTTCCAGCAGTTGGGAAATAACAAACAAGACTCTTCTTGATCTTGAGAAGCTGCAGTGTGTATATCAACTGACGCACTTGAACTTTTACTGTACATTTACTGCCAGAGCGACAGCTTACTGCTTCACTATGAATACGCTGCTTTGTCACTGCAGTAAGAAAAAGTCTATATACTGAAACAGCCCTACCCATAAGCAGTGGGAACCGTAGAACCCTTGGGATTTGCACATGAACACACACACACACACACACACACACACACACACACACACGCGCGCGCAAAGGAGACTTGTTACTACAAAGAACTATGCAGCAAGGAATGCCACATGTGCATTTTGACAGACACAGGCAGGCTGACGACTGACTAGCACAGCACAGTGTGTTCACCAGGTACCTCTTTTTGTTGTTTATAAAGTAAAGACTGAGCAGACCCCTTCTGACAAGGTTGGAATGGTTTCAAGTGCATCACCCAGCCTGGACTTGAGGTTGCTTCTGGCTAATGTCCGGACAGGAAAACGAAACGGATGAAACGGGACTCAGGCTGGCCAGGCAACAGGAAACAGCGACTGTTGTGCCCACATAGAGAGACGCCTGCTCCACCACAACATCAAGCTTTTGGACTTGATGGGCAGGTCAGTTCTAAGCTGACAGGATGCCACATGCAGGACGCTGGCAGGATGAGGGAAGGAGGACTCTGTGCTTTATATTTATGATGCTTCCTGCACAGATGTCGACCATATTGTTCTTGTTGCTGCTGTTTACATTCAACCTGAAGCAAATTCAAAAAATGCACCACAGAATTATTTTCTGAGTGTATACATGTATATGTAAATAACTGTATATATTGTTTTATTTTATTTTATATTTAGATTTTTTCTTTTCCATTCTGAATTTAATTAATTATCTGTATTGTAGTGTGTGTAATTCTCTCATTTTGTTGTGCAAGCCTGATCACATGGTGCAAAAACATCACCTGAAGTTCATAACAAGTAAGCTTGTGGTGGACTACAATGCTTCAAATATGTATTCTGCTGCAAAGAAACTACAAATTCTCAAATGCTGATGCTTCATACGTATCTTCAACCCAGGAGCACAGAAGATCTATGTAATCACGACAGTATCATGGTGAAATATGGTCACTATCTCCCCTTCTGTTCCTGAGTTATGGAGTTGAATAATGGCCAGTTTTTGCAGAACTTAATGTCACAGTGAAGTTGACCTTTGTGATCACTCCATTATTTTATCCTACTAAACATGACTGTGCAGTTTTGTCATAAATTAGCTCACTAATTCTTGAGTTATGGCCAAAACGTGTTTCGCGGGGTCCCAGTGACCTTGACCTTTAACCACCAACGTCTAATTAGTTCATCATTGACTCCAAGTGAAGCAGTTCCTAAGATATTGCATTCACTTGAATGGGATGGATGGACAGATGGACAGACAGCCTGAAAACATAATGCCTCCGGCTGTGATGTCGTTGGCGCAGAGGCATAGTAAGAGGTAGAGGGTGGACACACTGCACAAGACAGTGACATTAGAAAAGCAGCATTGACAGTTTTACTACTTTGTGTGGGCAGAACTAACTATGCACTACAATGTAAACTACAATATGTAAGCATACTTACATTGTAGGGGTGTAAAGGTGCGGTATGGAAGACACAACAAAGCTGTTTTACAATTGCCAGTGTCAGAGTTACAAAGCACTGTATGATACCTGGACTGACAAGATGTAAACTGAGGACCGAATGTCATAATCCAGACCATTTTACTTGTGCGACACACAAGATTTGAAATCACTGGAAATTTGTTGTTACAAAATAAAGCTGCCTTTTATGGATGTAATGTGCTGTTTTCCATACAGGTACAGTTATGAAGCCATTCAGCCAGTGTTTCAAACACGCAGTCTATACACACACACTGAACAGATAAAACGCTCTTATGACTGATTTGACCAAATTCGAAAAAAACCTCATTAGGATAGCTTATATAATACATTTAATCATATATTTGTGTAATTACAAAAAAAATGGTTAAACACTTGATACCTTCAGGAAGCATTTTCATTGTTATTAACCAAAGCAAATTCTCTTTCCACTCAGTCTAATTTTTATGTGCTCTGGTATTCAGTTCACCTGAGCTGAGCTGAATTAAGGTGAACCTGTCTGCTCTAAACAAAGCTCTGTGTGCATATGCCCTGACTCCTCTATAGCAGGAACATACTTGAGTGTGGGCATGTGTGTGTACACAGTTTAACAGGTTCTTCAAGAGCAAGAATGTGATAATTTACATTCACAAACATGTACACATCTACGCTATATGACCTTGTGATAGAGGAAGCACACAGACACTGTGTCCTTCCACTACTTATTATATACCAACAGCTCATTTGACACTACTGTGGTTCTTGTGGTGTGTGTATATATTTAACTGCACCATAGTTACACCCAGTACTCGATGTGTAGAGGAGGTATGCATGTGATGCATAGTGCAGATATACTGTGTTGACCACACCTCAGCTCTGGCTACAGTGAACGGTTATTCTGTTTTGATATTATAGTCCAACATCTGCATATTTTAACATACTGTATGTGCATGTTTCTGCATGTATTGAATGTTGATGTGCTGTGTGTGAGCTACATGTACCTGTGGGGCTCTGAGCTGATATAGTGCTCGCAGTAACAGAGTCACATCTTCCTGTGCTCCCACTCCCACTGGAGGGAGGCGAGGGGGAGGAGAGGGGCGAGGGACTGTGTTGCGACACACAGTGAGCCACTGCAAACCCTGGAGATGGTGCACATCAACATAGACACACACGCACAGACACACACGTATGTGTTACCATGGCTGGGAAGTTATTTCACATGACCATATCTAGCCCTAACATCCTCATTTCAAATGAAGACTCTTGCTATTTTCTTAGCCATCAATGTACAAGACAAGACACAAGTTAAAAGTCTGTACTATAGTGTGGCACACAGTATATACACACTCATGTAATTATGCACCTATGAGACTTAGGTGTCTCATAGGTGCATAATTAGGTGTCTTTTTTTTCATATGTGTACATGTATGCTTGTGCGTGTTTATTGTATAATTCTGAGAGGAGAGCAACTTAAAATTGAAAATATAACTGCAAGTTACCCAAAACACAGAACATGAATACTGATCAGAAAAAATGCCCTTCAGGAAAAAATGAAAATGAAAAAATGATGGCTTTCATTGAGCTTTAAAGGGGCTATGAATATACTGAAATAAATTTAGTTTCAAATAGATGCTTGCTAACATTCTCAAAGCCGTGAAGCCTGATTTGTTGGACCTCCACATTCTACAGTAATTCTCACAGGGGCAGGTTGCCTTTCTGAGACAAACAAAGATTCCTATTCAGGAACTGCAGCACTTAAATATACAATCCAAATTCTGCAAAAGTTGGGATGTGTAAACATAAATCAAAAACTGAATGGAACGGAAAAAATGTTCTCCCTATTTTAATACAGTACAAGGACACAATATTTAATGTTCAAACTGATTAACTTTATTGTTTTAAATACACTCTCATTCCTTCTTTGAGACAGGTCTGGACTGCAGGTAGGCCAGTCTAGTACCTGAACTCTTTTACTACAAAGTCCCACTGTTGTAACATATACAGAATGTGTTTTGCCATTATCTTGCTGAAATTAGCAGGGATGTCTCTGAAAAAGACGTCTGAATAGCAGCACGCGTTGCTCCAAAGCCTGTATATACTTTTCAGCATTCGTGGGGCCTTCACAGATGTGACAGTTAGCCATGATGCCATGGGCACTGACACACCCCCAAACCATCACAGATGCTGGCTTTTTGAAGTTAGTGCTGTTAACAATTTGGATGATTCGTTTCCTCTTTAGCTTGGAGGACACAATCTTTATGCTTTCTGAAAACAATCTGAAATGTGGACTTGTCAGACCACAGCACATTTTTCCACTCTGCATCAGTCCATCTTAGATGAGCTTACGCCCAGAGAAGTCTGCAGCCTTTCTGGATGTTGTTGATATATGGCTTTCACTTTGCAGGGTAGAGTCTTAACTTGCATTTGTTGATGCAGCAACAAACTGTGTTAACTGACAACAGGTTTTATGAGTGTTCCTGAGGCCATTTAGTATCCTTTATACAATTATGAGAGGTTTTAATGCACTTTTTAATGCAGTGCTGCCTGAGGGGTCAAAGGTCACAGACTGGATTTAGCTCCTTAGATGCAGATATTTCTCTGGATTTTCTGAATTTTTTAAATTATATTATGGATTGTAGATGGTGAAATCTCTAAATCCCTCACAGTCTTCTGCAGTTTTCTGTTGAGAAATGTTCTTAAACTGTTGGGCTATTTGCCCTCGCAGTTTTTCACAAAGTGGTGAACCCCACCACATCTATGCCTGTGAATAATTGAGTCTTTCTAGGATGCCCCTTAAACACTCAATCATGATACCATCATGTGTTACCCATTAACCTGTTTACCAGTGGAATGTTCCAAACAGGTGTTTTTAAAGTCCCATAACTTTCCCGGCCTTTTGTCGCCCCGTCACAACTTTTTCGTGTTGCCGGCATTAAATTCAGAAAGAGTTTTTTCACTTAAACAATTAAGTTTATCAGTTTGAACATTAAATATCTTGTCTTTGTACTGTATTCAATTAAATACAAGTCTTTCTACACAAAGCCTCTGATCCAAGTCTCCTGATGGAAAAAGTACTAGTAGATCAAATCACAAACCCATTTCCATAGATTTTATAATAATCTGTTTTGAAGGTCAGGGTAACTTTCTTTTAAAATGACAGTTTTTAATAAATTTACAATGATCTGATGTTCTATTATTGATTATTATGATATTTTTCACAGTATCCTGTGTGTGTCAACAGAGGGCCTGAGTTTATTGTTGTTTTTTTTATGATGTTTGTAACATCATTCAGATCTTTCTAGTGTCTACTATGTCTGGATCTAAAGCAGAGAAAGAAACATAAAAAGATGTGTATCTGAATCTCTGAAGTAGTGTACAGACTGCAAAAGTATGTGTAGGCAGTGGACGCAGGTCACCTGGTACTTTATCGACGGAGGCGAAGACTGATCTATTTGCCGTGGGGTCGTTGGGTGCTCGTCTCGACTGCTCGTAGAATCGGAAAGGCAGGGCACTGGGTGAAGCGTTGGCTGTCTGGCCAAAACCCAACACCTCAGTTGCGCTGGGCTGCACAGGCAGGTCCAGAAGAGCTGCATACAAAGGAGAGTGTAAGAGGGATATAAACACAGCTCCATTACATCATCAAGCTTTGGGACTTCATGTGAGATTAGAGAGGTCTGTCTTTATTGCAAGGCCTAAATTCAGACTTTGAGAGGGCAAAAAACTGTCCTCCATGTTTGTTTTTACTATGGTTAGCTTCAATGTGACAAAGAAATCATTGTTTTGTTTTTGTATTTTTGACTGTTCAGTTGATGACAGAATGTGAAACTGTTGTTGCATTGGCTATTCTGGCAGGACTCACATCCTCTGGGACTTTGCTGCATTGGCAAAATTTCAAATATGTTCTAATTACGTATATGTGCAATTCTAAAGAATCAGACCATCGAAAGGGGAAGTACAAGTGCCTGATGGTAAATCCAATCAGTATGTACAGTACAAAAGGATCCAGGAATGCACACAGAGAAGGACCAGCCACTTTGTGGATGAAATATGCATGAGTACATGTTTAGTTTAGTTTTAAAAGATGAATTATCATGAATGACAGATATATAAAGAAAGGAAACAAGATGTGAAACTGATAACTACAGAAAACAGAGGAAGTAGCTTCTTATAAGTTATTAATTGAACAACTAGAAAAGAATGAGAAGAGACAAAGGACCGTGCGTGACTCAGGGAAATTACTGGGAAGCTCCTAATAAATAGATTAGCCTTCATTTCTGTAAAGTGGTTTCACTTCTATTCAATTTAATTTAATTTAGATGTTTGCCTTTTCTTTTATCTTATTATCATCACTATTTTAATTCAATTAAATTCAAATTTAATGAAGTAGGTTTAATCCTTTTGCTGACAAAGTCGAAGACTTGCTACAGAAAAAATAGAAGCAGCGCTTGCTGTTAAGATGCAGCTGTACATTAATGATGACTTAATCTGATTTTTCACTGTTATAGTTTCACTGTTGGGTACTTCTCTTTTTAAGTGTTCTATTTTCTCTCGATGTTTTCTGTTCAACATCTCATGTGATTTCTTGTAAAAACTCCTGTACTGTACTTTCAAAGTAGCATTCAGCCTCTGTATGAAAATGGGCAGCCACTCTGCTGTTCTGTGCCAAGACGAAAATAGTCAATTTGATTTAAAGTGAGGGCTGAAGCCTTAAAAGCATTTATGTTGACTCACCTGCAATCCTCTGCATCTTCATGCGTCGGGCTTGGATGCGACCCTTGGCCAGCCTCTGCTTAGCGATGATGCAGCGAATGTGGTCGGCAAAGATGAAGTTGGCCTGTAGGATGGGCAGGGGCTTGGCGTGGGGGTTGGAGCTGGGCTTATGAATGACGATGTTCAATGCTCTGCTGTCGTCCTCAACGCCAGACACCTGCATGTCCTGTTCAGAGATGAGGAGGAAGGAGATGTTAGAAAGATTTAACAGATGGACAGAGGTGAAGAAACAGTAGTGTGAATGAAAAAATGAAGGAAAAAAACTGAGTGATAAAGACAGACAAGAATGAATAAACACAAAAAATGGAAGGAAAGTGCGTTGAGAGGCAGATAAATCAGCCTTAATTGACCTTAGTGTCACTCACAAGTTCATACCAGGGTTTTTATTGTAACTTAAAACCGAAACTAAAAGGAAACACTTTAAGGAAAACTAAAATGAAACTATAGTGCCTAGTTACAAAACCAATTAGAATAAAATAAAAGTGAGCATAAATCCTTTCAGTTCTTATTTTTTATTTTTTGCAATAGCCATCTTTTGTCATCTTGCAAAACAAGGTTGCACAATGAAATTTAAGTTGTTCATACACACACACGTAGAACATAGATACTCATATATGAATTAGAAGCATTTAGTTGAACATTTTTTTCAAATTGTGTCTGAGGGAACGTAAATAAGCAGCAACAGAAACACTAGTGGATTCTATGGACAGGTAGATAAATAAATAAATATCTGGGAAAACCTTGTCCAACACTTCTCACTATGTTTAAGCATCAAGCATCATCGTTGGCCTTACTTGGTCTTGTGTTGTCAGCTCAGATTCTCAAAAATTCTTATAAATTGAAACTAAAACTGTCGTAATGCTTTTAAGAAAAAACTGACTAAAAGTGAAAGCTAATATAAGACAAAGGCTAACTAATAGTTCAAAACTATTATAAACTGGGTTCACACTGGAAAAAAACAAAAAAACAAAACAAAAACAGTTGTTAACTTGACATTCACACGACAGAAAAAGGAAGGAAACATTATATTATGTAGATTACAGAAGGCCAGAAACACAGCGTAATAACACTTTCACTGTGTTTCACAAGAGAGTACTTTATATATTCAGAAATGTACAGTATGTATACTGGCATTGCAGAATACACTGTAACCAGACCACAGCATGACTTAACATGCTTAGACCCAGAGGTCATGGTTAAGTATGTTATTGTATCCTCTCTCATGATACATTTCTAGCACTTTTCCAGTGGAGACTGTCATGAAGGACTCAGGTAACACCAAAATCAATACCTGATGAATGCAGAGAAAAGAAGAAAAGAAGAGAAACAAGAAGAAAACTAGGAAACAAGAAGTAGTGGCAGTGCGAGAAGGGAATGACTGAATAACAAGACAGAATAAAAAAGAAACAATAATTTAAGCTGTAAATAAATATATTATGTGAGTAACAGTGGAGATTGAAGTATTTGACAATAAAAACAGAGAAAATGAAACTAAAAAAAAACAAAGCATGAGCACAGTAGGAAGGCGGAGAGAAGAACAAGTTTAAGAAAATAACAGAATAAAAAACAAATCAATGGTTTTAATGACTGAACATTTTATTCACTCCTTTGGACTTTCACACAGACATGAACACACCACTTTTCTCTTACTTGCAGAAGGCCGGCAAACTTGACTACACCCCATCCAAGGCGTTTGGTTTCTGGTTCGACCAGACTCATCTGGTAAACATCTACAGCGAGGAACCTCTGGGCCTGGCCACCATCTTTACTGACCACCATACAGGCTATGAGGTCACTGTTATCTGAAAAAGACGGACAGACATGACTGTAAGTGTACTGTTATGTAATCGAGGCACAGGTTTGATGCAATAGGTGCCACAGGTTTGTTTGTGATCTTTAGCAAACACAAATCACCTGTTAGGAACAATGTGCTCCGCTCAAAACATGTGAAATATTCTGTTTGCGTTTGATAACGAGACTAAAAGTCAGTAGCCAGGGCAGGAATTATTTCAACAGACATTCTGTCATTTCTTCTTCAGCATGTGTGCTCTTGTGCTCCTCTTGTACTAAAACACTACTGACTAACAAGGGTAAAGATACAAACAAGCGCGCCACAGAGAAAACTGACTGGTGCTGATTCTAAGGACAAACAGGATGAACATCCACAGTGCCTGAAACACGATGGATCATTAATAACACGTTGAATAAAACACCACAAAACATGTTAAGCCTTTATGTTCAAATGAATATTTTCGTTCCAGTTCAGCAGTTTTAACTGAGTCAGCAGACGAGCTTGTTTAATATTCTTAATAACATTGTTCAGCCTACTGTAATATTATTTCCACTAAGTTTCAGATTTAATCATCAATGTAACACTACATCTTTCAGTTGTTTAGTCAAACTTTAATACGCACATGCACCAAAGCTGGTGTGCGAGCACGTAACATGCTGTGTATCCAGGTATCCAGTTCAGAAAAACTATAGAAATACTTAGAAATACTACATTACCAACTAACACATACACATACAGACACACACACACATACCACACAGTTTAACAACTATTTCACTGGATGTATCTGATTACTAATGCAAAACCACAGGGAATGACACCATAGCTTTAACTGTCTACTTCCTTCTTATGTTACAAATTAATACATTGATTCATCTTCTTTAGAAAAACCAGCAAAATAGAAATGTGTAATATGGTCACTGTGGGAAAAAAAAACGTCCTGGAAGAATACAGTGGTGCTAGCTCTGAAACACTGAAAAAACAAACAGCTTGTTCCTGGACTGTTCCTAATTAAATGAGTGTAATTATTAGTTATCTGTTGAGCTGTATTTGACTTTAAGACCAGGTATTATTTTGTGTCCACACTAATGTACGGTACAGACATGCTATTAGAACAGGCAGAAAGAAGCACACAGTCAGTCAAAACAGACAGACTGCTACACACACAGACAGAGAAGATGATTTTCTCCCACATGTCTGGGAGGATGATGAAGAAATGATGAGCCTCAGTTGCTCTTCACCACAAAACCATCTGCAAAGCAAACATGAAATATAGAACTAATGGTGACCTGATTTGACACTACTGGTTTTGGTTCAAATGTCACCCACCCTCTCTAACTAATAAAACCACACTGACTGACGTACAACCCCCTGACAAATTTCTCATTCTCTTGTCTCACTCATGTCCCTAATAATATTTCCGCTCTCTGGTCCCTTGATTTCTATTCTCAAGAATGCTGACCAATCCATCTTTAAACTAGTGTGACCAAAGATCAACATGTGATAAGGGTCCAAGGAACCTTGTCTTTGAGTACACTCGGCTTTTTGTTAGTTTATGTAGCCCCTTAAGTGCAGTGCTGAGTTTGCTCTTGTGGAACGCCACTTTTACACTACTTAGGGTGTATTTATCATGACTTTCAGTGTAACACGTACACATGGCCATCTGGTTATATGACTTTCTCTTTAACGAACATTAATAGATCAATGGCGGTTGCCAGGAACTTCACTTTACCCACTGAAAGTAAGCGGTGAAAAGTACCTGCAGCTGGAGAGGTAGTACCCAGTTTACTGTGGCAACAAAAGGACACTGACAGACAAATGGTCAAAGAAATGACGGGGAAGTTTTATAGTTTGAAACCCCATACCAGCTGGGAAAAAACCCTCCCACCCCCAATTTCTAGTTAAATTCTGACTACGTAAAGAGGAGGTAGGTCAAGTTGCCGGGTCATAAAGACTTGAAATCATTTCATTGATAACAAGTTGACTCTATCCAGTAGTTTGTTTTTTTGGGAACACTGAAACAAGACAGTTTCAACCACTGAATTTGATTTGAGAGTGCTTTCATCCAAAACAGTCAAGCTGCAGGGAAGCACTTTTCTATGAAGGGTTTTAGTTTCATGAGGTATAGACTGTTTCTAAGTATTAGTCAAGTAAATTTTTAGTCATTCCCCAACCCAGAAAAAGGAAGTTAAGAAGCAACAGCCTATTGATGTTTAATAAACTAAAATGACTGTTTCAGTGCCTGCTGTGAGTTGCATCATATACAGGACCAGTTTTGCCATCATTAGTCATTAATAATATAGCAAATATGTTGCTGATGCTGTTTAGTTGCACAGCTTCTTCAGAGTTCTTCCCAAATTTGGTTCTTAAATTGATTTCGTCTGAATCGGGTGACATAATAAAAACACCTTCTGTTCTACCCGTTTTAATGATATGAAACGATAATGAGGAAGATATGATGAGTTCAATAATAACCACAAGACAACAGTACATTGAGCAGCTGCCAGCATAAACTATCTGTATGATCAACACAATAGACAATGGAGTGACTGTATTCACTTGTGTGAAACTTATTTCAAGCCTCGTATCTTGAACGTTTCATCCTCAAGAGATAACTGGCCACGCTTAAGCAAGATCATTACAAATATGTAACAGATAAAACGTCACATTCTTCAAAAGTGACTTTTTGAATAACTAACAATTTCTCCCTTTCAACTGCAACCCCAATTCAATTTAAGGGTTCTGGCATTGGTACTGGCATCGTCATTTTTTGAGCAACACTTTAGGTAAAGTTCCTGCTGTTGGAATGCAACATGGCCTTCCACCTACACAGGTACCAAGAGCAGAAAATGTTCTGCGATTTAATAGTTACAGTATCAGAAGATGTGGTGAAATGGAGGTGGTGGCAGCCTAATGGTCAGAAAAAGGTATCTGTGGGTGGAAGGTCGAAGGTTTAAAGTGATATTCCACCGCAGAATAATAGTCCACTCAATATGTACTCATCCCTATACCGATGTGAGGATGGGTGAAGATCTTCAGTTCACAAAACAATCCTGGAGTTTCAGCAGAAAACAGGGTTGCAGCCAATGGCAGTGAATGGCAACCACGGATAAAATGTAAAAAAAAAAGAGAACACAAAACAAACACAAAATGTCTCCATCCTGCTCGTGTGGTGTAATCCAAGTGTCTGTGAGCTGCGACATTAAAATTTAACTACAAAAGACACCATTTACACCAGGTTTTTAGGCGAAATATCAACTGTAGCCTCCCAGGTAGCATGTAAACATAGCGTTGATGTATTGCAAGAATTCATCGATGTATCGCGAGACTTCGTTTATCTCGTGCTATTTTCACACGTGCATCCATTAAGAGATATATGAAGTCTCGCAATACATCAACGCCATGTTTACATGCTACATGGGAGGCTACAGTTAGCATTTCGGCTAAAAACATGGTGTAAATGGCGTCTTTTGTGGTTAAATTTTAATGTCGTGGCTAACGGACACTTGGACTACACCACACGAGCAGGATGGAGACATTTTGTGTTTGTTTTGTGTTCTTTTTTTTTACATTTTATCCGTGGTCGCCATTCACTGCCATTATACCGGATTTGGCTGCAACCCTGTTTTCTGCTGAAACTCCAGGATTGTTTTGTGAACTGAAGATCTTCACCCAACCTCACATCAGCATATGGGTGAGTACATATTGAGTGGATTATCATCTAGGGGTGGAATATCCTTTTAAATCCCCAAACTCAGGAAAAACTCTCCCGCTCCCCACAATTACATGGGTAGAGTTAAATGCGGGATAGATGATCTTAATCACTAAACAAAGATTGTTTAAAAAGATCTTTTCAAATTACAGAATGTTACTGGAAGTCATACCTCATATGATATCCTGTAAAGGTTATCATTACCTAAATCTGCTGCAGACTCTTTTAACAAGACATTTGGAATCATGAAAACAGTCACAGTTTCAACCGCTGAATTAGATTTGAAAGTAAAGCTTCAGGGAGACATTTAGTTTCAAAAGGTATGTTTCCATTTATCTGTCAAGTGGTTTCTTCAGATCACCCCCAGCCCAAAAGAGGGGAATTAAGAAAACACAAGGTGTGTTTCCATTACCAGGGCTTGGGAAAATGAAAGTAGAGCCACAAAACACAGCCGTGACAAAAGTGGAAAGTGTTTGAGGAATAAAAACTAGATCAGGTGTTGATATTAGCTAATTGTGGTTGTTCCATGCCGTCTGAAAACAAAAACGAATTTTAAAAAATGAAATGAAATATTTTATGCAGGAACAACTAGCAGCACAACCATGGCACATCTGCAGAAAGCATTTTAGTATCTGAAGGCACACTGCTCTGTCACTGGTTTTGATCCATTCGTCCGGCCATTTTTGTCAGGTTAACATCAATAATCGTTCAGCAAATGTATTTCCAAAATGTACCGAAACCGCAGCTCAGTCATCGCAGATGACGTGATACCTCTTAAAGGCTACAAGTACCTAAATTTGCCACAGCCGGTACAGTCATCACTGCTGTGTAAACAACCCCGTGGAATTTACAATGAAGTTTTCTCTTCATGTGTAATTCTAAGAACTGATTTTAATTGTACACCTACCATAATTTTAATCATTTGAAATCACAAATACAAAAAAAACATTTTACTTGTAAAAACATTTCTTCAACTTTCATTCTTATAGTTGTGCTACTGGTCAGTACAGAAGAAGAATAGAGATGTGCAAAGACAGAATGAAAGAGGAAAAGAAAACAGATAGAGGAAAGGAGTTTTTTCTATGCTTGCATCATAAAATACACCTAATATAGATACTGCATGACTATACTGTCTATCTGCTATGGGGAATTTGTGCTGAACAGTACTTTCTTTCTGAGACATTCTGCTAATTAAAATAAATACAAGAGAATAAGCTCATCTTACACAAGAGAGGTGGAATTATTTACTCTCCTACTCTCTACTATCAATGCGAAAGCTTGGTAAACTGGTATATAGTGGATTCTGTCATTTTGATTATTTCAGTTACACTGACTTAGTATATTTTAGTTTTACTTTAGGTTACACCAACCACTGTTACATAAGAAAGCCAAAATCACACACTGTGATCCCCTTTTGATAACTAATACAGTAAATTAACAAATATAATATTTAGTTCCATTCAGTGAGCCTGAAACTGTTTTAGATTGTGGAGACCAGCTTCCCACTTTAAAAACCTCTGGTTTAGGTTAAACACTAGAATATGTGCACTGCCTGGGCAAAAAAAAGTCACCACCTAGATTTAACTAAGCAAATACGTAAGAGCCTTCCACTGGATAATTACTGCAGCAATGAATATGTTTCAGCTGGCAACGAGTTATTTAACCCTAACTGATGCCGTGAGTAGCTTCTCATTTTTTAAACAACCATGTCAGAAGACATATCCTGTGGTCGTGGAAAAAATGATACTCTGTTTCAATTACTGGCCTGCATCAAGAAAACAACTAAGGAGGCTGATGAAACTACTAAAATTGGGTTAAGAACTGTCCAGTGCATTATTAAAACCTGGAAGGATAGTGGTGAACCATCATCTTCGAGGAGGAAATGTGGTTGGAAAAAAAATCTTGAATGATTGTGATTGGAGATCACTTAAATGTTTGGTGAAATCAAATCATAAAAAAAAATCAGTGGAACTCACAGCTGTTTGATAGTGCAAGTCAGAGTATTTCCACACGCACAATGTAAAGAGAACGCAAGGGAAACAGCTGTGTAGACTAAAGAAAACCACTTATCAGTGAAGCTAATCTGTAAAAAAAAAAAAAAGGCTTCAAGAAAAAAGGTCATGTGGTCTGATGAGTCCAGATTTACCCTGTTCCAGAGTGATGGGCGCATCAGGGTAAGAAGAGAGGCGGATGAAGTAATGTACCCATCATGCCTAGTGCCTACTGTACAAGCGTGTGGGGGCAGTGTTATGATCTGGTCTTGCTTCAGTTGGTCAGGTCGAGGTTCAGCAACGTTATGGGCCCAAAAAATGAGGTCAGCTCACAACCTGAATATACTGAATGAGCAGGTTTTTCCATCAATGGATGTTTTTCTTCTCTGATGACACAAACATATTCCAAGATAACAATGCTAGTTCTCAGATTGTGAAAGAGTGGTTCAGGGAGCATGAGACATCATTTTCACACATGGATTGGCCACCACAGTGATCCAACTCTCCCAACAATAAAAGATCTTGGTGAAAAATTAATGCAACTCAGGACAGAAGTAAATGTTGTGACATTGCATAAGCATATAAAAACAATGCCATGGCAAATGCATGCCGTAAACAAAGCTTAGGGCTGTCCAACTAATTATTAGAGTGTGTGACTTTTTTTGGCCAGGCAGTGTATCATTTCTATATTTTAGCACCTCATTAAAGGGAATGTTTGGCACTTTTCAGTCAGTGTTTATGGTAAATGTCAAATTAAGCAATAAATGTATCAGTGCTGATATACTGAGCTAAGGTAAGTTCTCCTGCTAACGGAGTCATGCTGGCAGTGCCTACATGTACTAAGATGCATGTTAACTTGTGATGGCCACGACACCTTGCCTATAGCTTTTACCTTATTAGCTAAAACGTAGCATTACATGATAGAAATACTCATCTAACATGCCTCCTGGCTCCCCAGAGGCAGAGACTAGAAATCCAAGCTGAAATATCTTGTAGTTCTTCCTGATCAGCAATGATGTCACTGTGACATCAGTGGAGGCGGGAAGAAAAACATATTGCACAGCAGGAGAATTCAGTTTTCTCAGTCAATAGAACATGCACTGAGAAAATTATTGCTTCAGTTCACCACATTTACCATTAACACTGAGTGGACATCCTCATTAAAAGTGCCAAATTTCCCCCTAAATCATACTGTTACTGTTGTGGTCGTGTTGGTTGTTACCTCTTAAAAGCTTCATGTCATTCTCAACCTGTTTCCATCTGTAACTCAAACCTAGAGTTCGGCTATTATATATATATCAGATTTTTGATTTACAGGCAATACTAGCTAATAGGATAAATCATGTAGTTGTTTTAGTCTTTTCATGGGATTTGTTGGTAATGATGCAGAGGTAAACACCAGGCTTAGCCTTCAATATACTTGAAACATGTTAAAATGTACCTTTTGTTATTGCTCAGTGCTGTCACAGCACCAAGGAGCCATAAATGCAAGCGATGTTCATGTCAACAAAAAAAAAATCTGCAAAATTTGTGCACTGTGCATGTGTGACAGCGTCATCAGCCCTGTTCAAATTACTGTGCAAACGTACTTGTGATATTCTGCAAGGCAAAGCTAACCACGTGCAAGTTTCCATAACACCATCTACACACCTGTGTACAGTAAGAGAAAACTATTCAGGTTATCTCAGCGTGTGGGAAGCCGTGTGTAGAGGTGCTTGTGAGTGTGTCTACATGCTTGTCTCTGCATCGTTGTGGTTCTGCGTGTTTGCATGTGCATGTGTCTGTGTATTGTTAAGACTGTGCTTAGATAGATTCCAGACTGTGAGTGTGTTTGAAACAGAGAGAGGGAGAAAGAATCGCTGTTGTGTGTCTGATATTTATGCTGTAGATGGAAGGAAGGAAGCTCTTGCTCTATAAATTTCTTTCCTTTTAGGTTTTAGGTAATACTTTTATTTCACTAATTAAACTTAATTTAGTAAGTTATGTTGTCCTCATCCACCAAAATTTGTGTAAAAATGATAATTAAGTGTAAAAATGATAAATAAATAAGCATGTCAGCTGTTGTGTAGCCTGTGGTCTGGTTTAGCACTGTAAGCATCATGGCTCTTTTGCTCTGTGTGGGTCTTACTGAGGTCTAAGACATCATCTGTCTTGATAAGGTCTTCAGGTCTGGTCAGAGGCAGCTGCGTCTCAGGTTCGCCCTGAAGCTGAAGCGATAAGGACCGCAACATGAAGAAAACACGGATTGCCTGTAGACAGAGTGGAGAGATCCCACACAAACAATTATAAGTGTTACGTTCAATCAGCCTTCTTATCTGAAACTGACAGTTACAACAAATCAACGAAAAGAACAAAAGAACGACCGTCCTCTAAAAAAAATCCTATTAGAAAGGAGACTTTGACATCAGTCATGTTTTTATCGCTGTCAAGATCAGTCTTCCCCATTTAATGTTTTTGTCTGAGCGCTGGAGTGGAGCATGTGTTTGCAGCAAGGTTGTTGTTTTTGGCAGAGCTCAAAATCAAAAGAATGTAACATGAGGTGCACCTCTTTTTTAGTATAGCAGTGTAATGACAGAGATATTTCAAAATGACAACTATTATTTAAAGGCATAATATGCACCATTTCCTTTGTTCTTAAGTGGTGTGTACGAGTTAAGTTCTCGTTAACCTTACTCTGGCTGCGGTGAGTCGTTTTTTTTCTCTTAAGCAATTTTCATATTGAGACATGTCCTCTTTTTTTCAGTGATAGTCCGACCCTCAGGTAACATGTCATTAACAGCACTCGCTTTTCCCGTTTCTTTGCTTTAGCAGGTCTTTTAATTCCACTGCTGACGCTGTTGAAATGACTGATTTTCCTTTGTGGATCTCTGAAAGCAGGACATCAAACTCCAAACTCGTAAATTTCTTCTTTTTTCTCTTTGACGTCATTTTCATGAAAGAACACTTCTTGACATATGAAGGAGGAAGCGCAACCTTACCAACCCAACATGTCAGTATTTGACCTCCTGGGAATGAAACTCAACTCACTGATTCTACCTTTAAGTAAAAATAACTGTATGATTGATTCAATGTGTCCCAAAGCCTCAAGGGGAAACTCATGCTTCACCTCCAAGACCTAGCTTCCCAGGAATCTGACAACCTGTTGTATTTGAGAGCCACTGATTTCAGATTTACTGCAAGTGTGACGTGCAATGTGGACTGAGCTCGAGTGTGTGTGGACGCACCCTGCGTGTCTTCTCCACATCTCCACAGGGCAGTCTCTTGACGAAGTCGATGCCAGTCAAAGGAGTACCAGTGGGTGGCAGCAACACTGAGGCATCCATCATTAGATATTCCACATTCAGCGGTTTACTCTGCAACATACACAGGTACAGAGAAGCCCACATACAGCGCCCGGACAGACATTAGCAACACCTATAAAATATTTGTGATACTGGATAAATCATGAAACTCAAACAAATGTGACCTCAAATGAACTAACCGTCATGCTCCTGTATTCATCTTCAAACATGTCCAGAAAGATCTCCTCGCCCTTGGATGACATGATACAAGTGGAAGGCAGAGTTAAAAATAAGCCGCAGAAGAATGTGTACAAAATTGATAGACAAAACAGCTGCAGTGAATTTGGATTTGGCTGGACTTGTACATGGAAATTGTTAGTCAGCTTTGTAAGCCTGTTTGGGCATCTATTGATGCAAGATCCAGTATGAACGTCCAGTTGTACACTGATATCAGAATATAGACCCCCACTTGGGTAGATTATTGTTGGATCTTAATGTTGTCTATCTAAATGCCAATACATTTAAGAAATATTTAGTTGTACATATTTCCAGTATAATATTATGATGGTCAGAACTGATCAACAGTCAGGTGATAGTCACTTGAAAATCTGCAAGTAAGTCTAGTTGGCATTGAAACCGTAAAAGAAGTAAAAATGTGTATCAACCTAAACTGATGGTAACAATATTTCTGTTTGAAGTAGTGGGGTCTCTTGTATGTTTAATCTTGATGTTAAGGCAAAGAGTAGGTTAATAAACAACTTTTTAGATTACAATTTTGCTGGTGTATCCAAAAAGTGATGGGGCAACCCAGTGGGAGCCAACAAGACTTTGCATCAGGCACACGACACTTTATGACGCAGGACAGAAGACACAGCCCCTGGGTGAAATACCAAAATTTTAGATAGTCCCCTCTATGTACATCATGTACTCAATTTCTTGTTTTGACATCACTCTGGAACAGTGTCAGTGTCAGCAGCCACTACTAAAAACAGTAAAACTCGGCAAATGGAACTATACTAGAATATTGTATTTGTTGGTTTGTTTGTTCATTTTTGATGCATAGCCTTTTTTCCTTGTCTTTACTGTATAGTCACATACCATGTTGATATCCTCAGCTGACTCACCTGTCCTTGCAAGTCTGTGCGTGCAGAGTATCACAACAGTGTATGAAAGTATACATACTCACGTGATACTTTCTGATACGTATGAGTTTCTGTGGGGTTAATGATGTATGTGTTCTTTTTGTTTGTGTGGCAGCTTTCCAGTGTAAACACATTTCTCTACTGTTACATTTAACAGAACAGTGGCTTATCAAACGACTGTTTCTTATGTGGGGATATGAAACTCGCAGGCCCCCGTCTTCCAAACATGATGTTATGAGCACTGTGCACAAATCCTGCTCATCTGCTGTGCGTTCTTGCACATTCCCCGTATTAAAATGACCATGGGACAGTGGGAGTAATTCTTAAATGACATCCGTCAACAAAATGAAGCAAAACAGGAAATGCTGGACAGATAAGACAAGTTGTTTGAACACACACAAGCGTACAGGACACTGATGGTGATGATATACACACTCATCATTAGTTCATCGTGTACATCTAACCAAAGCACCGATTCTCATTTTTTTAGGTAATTGCACACGAATGAAATCAAACGTATAAATAACATATTGAATTTCTGCCATATTGTGCCAATAAATCCCCATAAATCTTACAAACTGCAACTTTAAGATATTTTAATTAAATACAATTTAAACAGTCAATGTTTTCTTCTGCTTCATGTCAGATTAATTTAATCAGAAGCAGATTTTTCATTTAATACAAATTCATTTTCATCAAATAAACATTTAGTTTAATAAGATTCATCAACCTTTGTTAATTCTACTTCCAAAGAAAGCAGCTATTTTTTGCTGTCTTACGGTGTCACTGTGAGCCGAGTGGATATTTTTGTATACTGTAGATATTTGACGGGAAACGTTTTATTATAAGCTGTATTTTAACCTGCTGCTGATAGTTTTGGTCAAAAGGCTAGTTAACAAGAGAGCAACCAGTGTTTTTATGTAATAAGTATATTTTTTCATCACACAGCCTCTTTTTTTACAATGTTAAAAGGTTGGAGTTAGTGCAATAATCATCAATCTAAACGCTGAACTTTTCTACCTCTCTGGGCCTTCATGGTCCATGTGGTTGAACTGTGAGAAAGTCAAACTTAACTCCCGTGACTGATTCAAAAACTGATCCCAAAGACTCAGAGAGAAAGCAGAAAGCAGTTTGCTCGTGTGTGTGACATTATATAGTATACATGGGAAACGTGCTTTCAGTTTTACCAATTCCATTTTCAGGGAAATGGTTTCAGTTATCATCAGTGGATACACTCACACATGTACACACACGGACACATGTCAGACAAAGATGCTTAACACGAGGCTTGTGATTCACCTTTTGTCTTGACATGCTTCTCAAGAAGAACTGGTTGTAACAGATCAGCCGTTTGTCTGTCTGCCTGAGTTACTCTTCCTGAATTATTGTTTTTCTGTCTGTTTGCCCATACCAGTCGCTGTCTCTGTCTGAGCATCCAGAACAACAAAAGATTTTCATGGTATTACTGAAATCCTATTGTGCTAAAGCAGTCAGTGGAATGCTAAATATTTTGCTTTAATATCATTTGTTACACATGTCTGCTTTCAGCTGTCAGTTGTCCTTTTACTTGTTGTTTATACTTTTTTGTGTTTATATACTGCATATATGTGGAAATAAAACACTTATTTTGTAGGTTAGTGGCGCATATGTGTGTATGCATTGGGGGGATAAGAGTGTGTGTTGCTGTACACTCACTTTGTAGAATCTCCGCAGTAAGTGCAGACTTTCTTCCCTCGCACCCTGCAAACACAAACATGTGTAAACAATCATAAACCAGTACAAACAGTATGAAATAACTGCAAATACACGTCATGTGGCGCACAGAAAGAAAGCTGACCTGTCTTCATTAAATGTAACAAACAACAAGCATGCTGAAGACACAAATTGTCAGAAATTGTGTTGGTTTTATAAGCACACAATCAACCAATGTATTTGAAGAGCTTAAAAACACAAAAAGTACAATACAGACAAAAAAACTTTCACAAATTCTCCATTTTTATTTTCATTATTATCATTTTTATTATATCCACAAATGAAAAATAATATTGAATTAATCTATGCTGCTGCAAATTCACAGGTTTTGGGTTGGGGGGATATAACAACTGAGGGAGACAGTGGTGGGACTAACAAAAATGATGATTTTACATTAACATTAATTTGAATTTCAAAATATTAGCTTGATTTTCAAACTATATATTCAAAATATTGTGTATATATAATAACATATAATATAAAATGCACTAAACTGCTGCAGTGTTTGACTCAAAACAAATGTACAAGAGACTTACTAAGTACTACTTAACGTTACGTCAGAGCTAACTGTATCTTATGCCTCCCAACTGTTCCTGAGAAGGGGAAACAGCAGTTCATGAAGTTAAATACTGCAAGTCCGTCACTCCTGCCCTGTGTTATGCAAGACCAATTCTTGGAACAGAAACAAATGCTTCCCTGGTTTACTCATTCACATCAGAGAAATAAAGGAAGGATAGTTATGTGCATCCAATGTTCTCCATGCATTTTCATTAGAAAGATCTGGAAATCCCACCACAATGATTGACAGTGAACAGACTAAACTTAAAAATGTTGGTCTGTTTTCTTGCCAGAGATTAGTAACTTGAATGGTCAGCTATTTCCTCACAGTTTTGCGGAAAGAGAATCATCAGGATCACTGCCGTTGACTTTAAGTAATGATAATTCCTGGCAAGACCCTTGACACTACCCTCTTCCTTAATATTTAACTGTGTCAGAGGTGGGAAATTCTTTAAGCAGAAACCCCCCGGTGATGCTAAACTGACTGATATCAATACCAAGCGAAGCCTGGCCAGACTTGCTAGGAAAAATCGTAAAATGACCATGGTCACTTTACAAAAAACAAAAAAACAAAAAGAAAAAAGAAATCACACAAAAAATAACACAACAACCTCCAGTAACTCAACTGAACTGAAGTGAGAGAAGAGTCAATGAAAAATTTCCCTGAAGGACAAGAAAGAAAAATCTGCTTGGTAGGAGAGATACAGGAAGAAGAGTCAGATGAAGTAAATAGGAAGGAGAAGACAGTTAAGGGGAAGGGGAAAAGGATGGTTTGGTTTGCCGTTGGGTTGGTTGGGTCATAACCACAAATAAGCACTCATTGAGAAGTCCTGCAGCTACAGATTCTGAGGAAGTGATCAGGGGGTTGTTTTACAGAACTGCTCTTACCGTCTGATCCCTTAAACTCTGTGTGTGTGTGTGTGTGTGTGTGTGTGTGTGTGTGTGTGTGTGTGATATGTAAGAGAACTGTATGAATGTATGAGAGAAGCATGTACATGTTTGTGTGTATTGTACCTCCAGACAGGCCAGATGAACATCTTTGATTATACAGTGAATTCCAGACAGCACAGACTGCTTTAATAAAAGGCAGCTCAGCTCCAGGGTAGCTAGACGCACTTTACCATCTACAAACACACATGAGAGGAATATATATGAATAAGTAATGAGGACAACTTACTGTAGCTCCATTTTGGCTTAACAAGGCAAAGTTTACATGGAAAAAGGTGTACAATGATCATTAGATCATTAATGGACAATAATGTGTTAATAAAACAAAATGTACTCATTTCCATTCACTTGTACAGAACCTATACTGTATATCATGCATGTTGCTTATTCATGATTCATGCTTGTATGTTCAGCTTGGAAGAAAAGACTGGTACTGGAATTAGACTGAGGGCCTGGCTTCTTTAATCTGTAATTAAAATAACTTAAGATATTCAAAATGTTATGAGCCCAAAGGCAGGTGATAGTGATAGTGTGTGTGTGTGTGTGTGTGTGTGTGTGTGTGTGTGTGTATGTGTGTGCGTGTGTGTTACCTGGCTGTGCTGCTTGGCTCATGACTCTGATCAGTCTCTCTACCAGCACCAGGCTGTAGGAGCTCCTCTCCTGGTCAGGAACTGGCAACTGCAGGCGCTCTAGAAGATCTCGGTTTATACCTAGAGACAGACAGACGGACAGTTAGGCAGACCAGGTGAGGAAAAAGATAGATGCAGACTTTGTGGCATGAACATAAATACTAGGGCTATCCCAGACTAAGATTTTTTTCAGTCGAATCTGATTTGCCCGTCCAATATGAATATTCAATTATTCATTCTTCTCATAACAGTTCAATGCACCACATTAAAATCCTCTATCAGCCTACGTGAGTATGTTTTACCGGTGAAACTCACATTTAAAGGCCTGTCTTTGACATCTGTGATGAGAAACCATTAGATTTCCACACAGTCAGAAAAAGTAAAAGTCTGCAGCGCTGTAGTCACTGTTCTGCATTACAGCGCTGCACATTCTGCACTCCTTTACGCCATGATTTATTTCAACCCTGAGCCTATCAGCTGCATAAACCCAATAGTACAAGCAAGCGTTATGTGCCCTGCACCCTTGGCGGTGCGCTAGGGCATGTCACTTGCACTCCATTTCTATCATTCTTCTCCTTTTCCATCACTTAGTGTGCCAAGTGCACCAGCTAATCTAAAAAGATATTTATAATTCCTCATTGAAATGTTTCCCCTGTGCATTTTTGTAAGCCTATATTTGTTTTATCCTGTTACTGTAAAGCACACTGACTGACAAAGGAGAAAAAAACTGACTGCTCAACTGGAAGAATCTCAGCTGACTGAGGGGTCTCCAACAGTGGAGAGTGGTTAGTGGTTGGTCTGTGTAGCTTCAGTGGGACTAAATAGCTAATGTTGGTGGTCATTCCTGTAAATCAGATGTTGAGTTCTTGGATGATGACAGTATTTTCACAGCTAAAGGCAGAACTGCCACTGTTCTATGATGTTCCTCTTTTCTGATTTAGAGACAAAATAATGTGAAATTTCCAAACAGTGAAGCATTTCTAACTGAGAACTGTAAGATTAGCTGGTTTTAATAAGACCAGAGTGGTGTTGTGAGAGTCATGACGTGTTGTGTGTGTCCTGTGCATGGCATAAAAGTTAGTTGTTTTAAAATATATCATAAAATTGTAATCCTAATCCTAATCAATAATCCCCAGTTTTACTAAAGTATCTGTAAAATGATTACATATTTTTTTCTGCAAATGTAAGGGGTTACACTAACTGTTTTTGGTTATCTTTATTATGTGATCCCATTACATAAACTGTAACTTAGCAATAGAACCTTCATGAAGGTAGGATTTATTGCAGGCCTATTGTATTACACTAGTATATGTATATAATATATGTATATAAACATATATAAACACTTCTGCAGAGCATATATGAATCTCCAATAAGGACACTAGTTAGATTATTTACCTGGTGTACATAGAATGAACCACAATAACCAAACAAAGGAGTGTAGATGAGTATAAATGAAAAGAAAGGCCAACCTTTGCTATGTGAGACGGCATAAAGCAGGCAGAGGACAAACAAGGCGTGGTAATCATCGTTGGTGCAATCGAGGGCACTGTACACCATGTCTAAGAATGGTCTGCAGATAGACAGAAGATATTATCAGTCCACAGACACTTCAGTCTTTCCTCTGACAGCTCGGTGTGTTCAGATGTGTGTGTGTGTACCTGCTCCTCTGTGTGTGTGTGCGAGTGGCTGCAGCGGTCTTCTCTTCATCAGTGATGTTCTGCTCTGTCAGCTCTGACACCTTGCACTTCTCCATCACCACCATCTCTATTTCTGTGCACACACACATACACACACTTTGTAGTTACTTACGTAAATGTCCATAAATGCAAAGCTTTCTTTTTAAATGCATACTATTCTCATCACAAAGCCTAAACAAAAACACACATCATAGATGAAGAAAACGTCACCAGTGATCATGAACGTACATTCTGAAGTGCTTCCTTCTCACCCTTCACTACTTCAAATTTTTGATGACGTGTTACTGCAGCAAAGAGGATTAAAAAGCTAAATATTGATTTTAAAAGCATAAAATTTACTATTTGATGTAAGCAAGTATGTCAAATGTTGGTAATATTTCAGCTAATGTTTTACAGCATGTCACCTGAGTAACTATCTATCCTTCAAAATAAGCTGATCAAAAGAATTGATACTTTTTAAATACACTCTGAGCTGAGGAGAGGACGACTCTGTTTTTACATTGATGCTTCGTGCTCAAATACTGTCACAGTTGATCGACAGTGTCGCCCATATGTTGAACTCTTGCTGCTGCTGTTTACAGTCAACCTGATAAAAATTCAAAAAATGCAATACTGAATTATTTCCTGGGTGTATATATATATATATGTATTTATTTTATTTTTATATGTTTATCCTATTCCATTCTAAATTGAAATAAGCATCTGTATATTTAACTCTAATTTGGGTGCACAACCCTGTGTTGTATAATGATAATATATGACCCTGAATCCTTGAAAAAGTACCAAATCTATAAAAAGTATGATCTAAGGACTCATTTAAGACCTCTTTTCAGGTCAGTGTTTATTGTCCTATCTGAAACTTGGCTTGCAGCATGGTATAACCAGATAGTGTTCAGTGACTTTTCTGTACCAGCACTGTGTGCAGGTTAGTGATTTAAAAAAAAAAAACAACATCCTATCATTCGTGTCACAGACTTTTTTTTTTTCGCTTTTTTTCTCTCTTTGCCATGGCATTGAAAGAGGTATCGACTATCGTTTTTGTTATACTCGTATTTTATCAAAGTCTGAAATTCTGGTAAATTGACAGCTTCAAAAACATTCTTCTTTTATCATGTTTCTTATCGATCAGTTAAATAGGGTAGGTGTTGTTTTTCCACCCCAAATGGTACATGATTCATTTTGAAACTATCTGCTCCTCTGCAGCCCACGATGCCATTAGTGTTAAAACCGGTGCTGTCAAAAACAATTCTGTGCATTTAGGCCTTGAGGAGCATTGAAGATTGTGCAGCACAGCACCAAGGCTCCCTGCAAAGAGTCTATTCAGTAAAAGTGGAGGAGGAGTCATTTCAGATGAGTGAAATGGTCACATTTTTACTTAACACAGACACACACTCCAATACTAAAAACACATACACATGCACACAGAGCAGGAGTGAGAGACAGGCGGAGAGGTGAGGAGCACAGGATGGATGGTGTGTCACCGTGGAAATGGACAGTCAGCTGCCATGGAGATTGTGCTGGACATGTGATAAGTGGTACCATGGTAACCAACGGGAAATTGAAAGGTGCCAAACAGGGGAAGCAGCAGACAGAGGGAGGCCTCATCTCAAAACTAAGCAAAGAGGAATGTTTTTTCTGCTTTTGCCTTTTCTTCTTCTGCATTTTCTCTTAGTCTTTTCTATTCTTAGAAATTTGATGTTTCTATGAAATCCTGCTTTATCAGTAATCTTGCTGGACCATAACTTGAGAAATATCTTACAACAGCTCAAGAGGCCACACAGTCTAATCTGAATTTGGCAACAGAGGGTATGCACCTGATGTCACAGGGGGCGGAGTAGCAGCATTAGCTTTCAGCTAATAAATATATCCAACGAGAATATATCTTTTAATGGACTGACAAATGCTAAAGAAAAGAGAAGCAAATAGATCACTGCAATTCACAGAAACAACTGGAGTCCAGGCACTGAAATGTGGATTTACGGTTGCCATTTTGAGTCAGGTATGTTGGATTTTTGGGTAAAATCATACCTTAACCCTCAAACATTCCTACCTCTATTGATTAATACTACTTGGAATTAAATATTTAGCATCTTTCATTCATATTCCGTGCACCAATCATTTATCACATGGCAAATCCTCACACTGCAGCGTGCAAACTTGTCTTTCTAATAACATAATGAAATAAAAATGTACAGAACCTGTCCACATACAACCAGAACATCCTTTGGTGTCCTTGTCACTTTAATCTCACCAACTAATCACACTTTGTAGTAATGTCAAAACCAAGCAGCCACTTTCGTATGACTTCTTTTCCTTGTGCATTTCCCCAGCGTTGAAATCAGGTCCATATAAACGTCAAGAAACCTGTTTCCTGGCCATGTTTCCACAATTTTCTCTACTAAAGGCAGCCATGTTGCAGGATGTTTTGCCATTCAGTCTAACTGAGGGGTGTGACCCAGTAGGAAAGTGGCATCAGTGCATACCCTCTATAAACAATATGATGATGATGATGGCAGCAGTCATATGCACATTGAATTAAGCGCCCAAAATGAGAAACAAAAAAGCAGAGCACATTTACTGTAAGTTAGGCTGCTTTCATCTTTTTAGCTGTTCTGTCATTTGAGGAGTTAGTTTCTCTCTTTTCTGTTTGGAGACGAGGGATGCTGCTGTGGTGGCTGTCGGATAACCAGGGTGCATCATGGGAGACTGTGTCTGATTGATGGGAGTAAAGAAACACTCACAAACACAGCCCTGTACTGCTGTGTCCAACGAGACACACACTCACCTTCCGCCGTCTCCCCACTCGCTCTGCTGCCCTTAGAACTCCCACCTCCTCCTCCTCCTACTCCCTCTGTACCTTTTCCCTTCTCCCTCTCCCGGCCTCCCTCCCTCTCTCCTCCTCTGCTGTCGTCGTCCCAGCCCTCCTCTCCTCCGCCGCTGCCTCCTCCCCCTCCCCCAGCCCTCTCGTCATCTTCCTCCTCGCCCAGGTTCTTGTAGTTTGGCCTCTTCTGAGTTCTCTTGCGGCCGCGGTGGCGTGACAGCTCCAGGGAGCGCTCCAGAGACTCCGGGGGCTTGGTGAACCGACGCACACCTCCTGCACTGGCCTGTGGGGACAGAGAAAGACAGAGTCAAAGGAATCAAAGCGAAAAAGGTGTCAGATGAGGAACATACGCCTGGAAATGAGGCTCACAGAGCAATTTTTTATTATGTATAAAGTAGGGTTACAAATGTTGTGAATTTTCCTTATCAACAGCTGAAAATGCTAACAATCGACTAATCATCAGTAGTTAACAAAACAAAACAAAACAAATTTTCCCTTCATTTGAAGTTTCCTTACTCAACATATAGCTACGCCAGACAAAATATTACATTTCTGACATAACATACAGTAAAATTAGGGTTGCAAACTTAACTTGCTTAATAAGATACAAAATGCACTTTTTTCTCATTTTTAAATTTCCTTATTCAATAAATGGTGATGCCAGACAAAACAATATCAAATTAGCTGCAATTACTGCCATTTCTAGACCGATTAATGATCGATTAATATGTTTTTAATCAGTTAGATTCTTGGCGGGAATTAATCGCTTAATGATTAATCATTTACATGCCTAACATAAAGCAGTAATCATTCTGTAAATTTGCGTCTTGGTAGAGCCGCAATGATTAGTTGTCAACTATTCAATTTTCTTTCTTTCACTATGACAGTTAACTGACTATATTTGCATTCTGGACAAAACAATACATTTGAGGACATTATCTTGGACAGTGGGAAACAAAGATCTGCATTTTTTCACCATTTTCAGGCATTTCATGGACCAAACAACTTATCGATTAATCAAGAAGATGATTGACAAATTAATAAATAATGAAAATAATCATGAGTTAAGGCCCTACACAGCACCATACCTCTGTGGTGAATGCAAATGGCAGCTAATGGTTCAAAACAAGTAAGAAAAAGACAATGGGAGGAGAAATGTATTTAGTCTGTAATAATAATATTTTGGAGTAAAGGTACTCAGAGACCAGATACTTTGTGGAAATGAACTGTCCTGTTTCCAGAAAGCACTATCACTTGCAACCCTTTACTGGCAGACAGGCATGCAAAAACAGACACACATGAACTGGCATAAGAACATATACATACATACATACATACATACATACACACATACACATAAACACACTTGCATAACTGATGTGGCTATATCTTCTGACACATACACACACACAGAGAGCCTTACAGTAAATCCCTCTTGCACTATCTCCTTGATCAAAGTCTGTTAAAACACACAAACCACTTCCTCCCTGATAAACTTTATCAGAATAGAGAAGAAAATGACCACTAGACAACATACATATATGCACGCAAACACACGCACACACAGATCTGATCAGGGGCTTTGAGGCCACTTCTGTGAAGCCATACTGGAACTAGAAGAAATCAACTTCTCAAATGCAGCCCTAAAACCTGCACCAAATAGCTGATACACACAGGAAACAGCTGATAAGTGATAAGATGCTTGCTGAGCAAAGATGTCAACACTGGCTTACAGTAAAAACTGACTAATGATACTGACAATAATTATTATACTACTACTCACTCTAATGATAAAATTGATAAAATACATAAAAGTGGTTGTCAAAGAGTTAAATGTGTTTTCAATGGTATGTGTTTCAGATTAAGTCAGCCCTATTTTCGACTATTACTCCGAAGCATAATATAGCTGAACACCTTAACTACTCATTTCCACAGAATACTACTGAAGTCTTTTTAACCCATCCTGTAGCCAGCTTCATTTTTAAAAACACTTATATCTGTACCATCTATCTGTAACACTGGGTACTCAGGATCGTAAAGTAGTTATAGCTAAAAACACAGTGTTTATGCTGTCAGACATAAACCACATACTAGTATCTGTGTGTGTGTGTGTGTGTGTGTGTGTGTGTGTGTGTGTGTGTGCGCGCGTGTGTGCGCGTGTGTGTGCGTGTGTGCGTGTGGGTGTGGGTGTGCGTGTGTGCGTGTGTGTGTGTGTGTGTGTGCGTGTGTGTGCTGCACCTGTTAGCTGACTATGTTCTGGTAAACCGCTCACACTCTGAGCCTATGCTGAGAAATTAATGGAGGTCAGGGAGCATGTAAGGCAAACCTGCAGTACACACACAAACCCCTGCACAAACACAGCTAGCACCACATCAAAATAGGGTACCATTTACAGGTCAAAGATATACTTATGAATGCAGACCTCTATAACAGCTGCATGTGCTTTGGGGGGGGGGGGGAACTAGATACTTGTAAAGATATGCAAATGTTGACATCATATATCTAACTGGTGCACTTGCAAGTAAACACGTGTACTTAAAAAAAAGAAAGAAAAAAAAGAAACACTTCTTCCAGGAAAGACATTTGGGTTAGGTGAGCCAGCCCTGTCACTGTTCCATCATGTGACCTAATTTCCTGCCACATCACAGACAAACAGGAAGTACCATTTGACCACCTGCACAGAAACACAAACCATGCCTCATGTGTGTTTCATCTACAATAAATCAAACAATAACAAAAGAGCAGGTCTATCTGATGTGGTGGAAACAATAAATACCCACAATCTAAGATGCAAGATACTTCAGTAAAACTTTCAAAAAAAAAATCTTTTTATGGAGATATCTGTATCTATTTACTGTAATTTATTATAAAATGACCATGATGTGTCATCAGAGATTAAAGAAACATGTTAAGTTAAAATACTTGCTTCACTGATATCAACACTACAGCTGTGTCCTCCCTTGAAGTAATTATTCTGGTCCGTAACTTAGAGTTTGAATAAATGCTGAATGTTTGCCAAATGAGTAAGTATCTGTATATGAGTCATAAGAAATTATTAACAATGTTTTAGAAGGAGTAGTTGTTTATAACAATTAAAGTAAGCAATATGTCAATGGGGTCTGGCAGGCAGTAAGACAGCCAGTTACTGAACTCAAACTTCAAAGTGTATAGGTTTGGAGCATTGGGCTTTTGTTTTCAGGATAATGAGCTTAATTTTACATTGACAGACAGCTGACAGTTACACAGAGCAGATCAAATTACAGTGTAGGACTTGCCATTGACAGATTAAATTGTTCTGTTCATTTTGTGCTCCTGCAGCCTGCCTAAGCCTCCTTGAGTCAAAGAAGGAGGGGCCGAAGGGAAACAACTCGCTTCAACCACAGACTGTATATTAAATGGGATTTCAACCGATTTAATATACTGTCTATGTCTATGACTATTGTTACATATATCAATTGTTACATACTGCTCCTTTAAGCATCATTGAATAGTTTTGGGATTTTCTAACCAGAAATCATTGTGCATTTGAACAAAGGTATGAGCACATTCAGACAATGAAAAAGGACACAAATACACACACATCACTGCAGGTTAAAAGGATACTCCACCCCAGAATTATAATCCACTCAGTATATACTCACCCCTATGCCGACGTGAGGATGGTGAAGATCTTCAGTTCACAAAACAATCCTGGAGTTTCAGCAGAAAACAAGGTTGCAGCCAAATCCAGTACAAATCCAGAGATCGACACCATGTTTACATCCTACCGGCTACATGCTACAGTTGACATTTCAGTTAAAAACATGGTATAAATGACGTCTTTTGCAGTTACATTTTAATGTTGCGGCTCACGGACACTTGGATTACATCACAAGAGCAGGATGCAGACATTTTGTGTTTGTTTTGTGTTCTTTTTTTTTTTTTTTTAACATTTACATTTGGTTTCCATTCACTGCCATTGGCTGCAACCCTGTTTTCTGCTGAAACTCCAGGATTGTTTTGAACTGAAGATCTTCACCCATCTTCACATAGGCATAGGGGTGAGTACATATTGAGTGGATGATTATCTAAGAGTGGAATATCGCTTTAATAATAAACAAAAATTGATAAATCAATAATAATAAATAAATAGTAACAATCACCATTTAAATCAGTAACCAGTCTTCTATTCAGAATAAGGAAACCTGATTTGAATGGTTGAATTCGGTTGTGCCTTTGAAGAAGGCAAGCCATCAAAGCTCCTGCTGTGAGCTTATCAGTGGCAAAACAGAGAACCAAAAAAACTGAAAAAACACAGGAACTAACAGAAAATGAGAGGGATTATCTGCCTAAAAAAGCCACATGACAGTGACATTTTAGTGGCTTCTTTGGTATATACATATACACACTATACTTCTCTAATATCGTGACAAGTGCAATGCAAATGTTTAAAAATGCAAAATGTGGCACTTTTAAAATCCACAAAATGCAGAGAAAAGCACTACTGAATGAATAGCTGGCAGGCAATAGTTTGGGTCTGGCTGCCTCCTGTTGTGGTAGACCAACATTGTTAAGACATCACGCCTCTACTCACATTCACTGAAAAGGTAGGCCACTTCTCACAACAGCCACAGGTCTAGCACGCACACACACACACACACACAGCGCACACACACAACACACGGAGCACAGAGAATAACCACAAGGGTTCTCAGAAACGCTCACTACCTCAGCACACCCACCTGGCTTCATAAACAGATGGTCAAAAAAAAAATTAAGAAGAGGAAGGGGGGGTGGGGATCACAGAAAAAGAGAAACATGAGAGGAAGAGAGAATTAGAAAATAAGAGGTGAAGGGAATCAGGTGGGGAAGATAAGGGGGAGGCAAGGGGGAGATGGAAAGAAAGAGACAAAAAGAGAAGGGAAATAACAAAGACTCAGATGTAAATACAAAGACACGATGACAGAAAGATGACACAAAGATGGCAGAAAAAGCAGACAGGACGTTTCAATCAAAGGCTCAGATGGGAGAAAAGAGATGGAAATGAGGGACAAAGAGTGCACGACATATAAAGAAGAAAAACAATGTAGGTGATTTGCATATTGCTGGCTTGATGTGGGCGAATCATGGAGAAAACCATGACCCCGTGATCTCATAACCACCTACACGTACTTCTGGAACTCAAGTCTTTGTGTGTGTGTGTGTGCGTGTGTGTGTGTGTTGTGTGTTTGTATGTGTGTGTATGTATCTGTGCAGTTGCCAGCATAAGTGTGCATATTAGGGTTGTGCCAATGGGCGATCCTATCGTATATTGGCGATTGAAGGGATGAACAACGATAGTTTTTTTCCCTTGGCGATATTACCAGAGGTTGTGGCTAACGCACAGTTAAGCGAGGGAGGGAGAGACAGACAGGCAGAGAGACAGAGAGAGAGAGAGAGACTGACAGATAGGCAGAGAGAGAGAGAGACGGGGAGAGAGAGCGTGTGTGCGCGCGCGTGCATATGACGGTAGAGCTTACTGCATCTATAATTAATTGATTAACAAGAACAAATCACCATGAATTCAAACACTTCTGACCCTTAATGCACTAGATTCATACTTTTCCAAATGACTTCTGTGTTAAATACTGTCAGAGATGCAGCATAAGGACGGATTTACCTCAAACAGCTGGCGGTAGTGAAATGCGCCTGTCACAGAAGAAAGACGCTAAAATCTCCCGTAGAATCCAACGTGGTGAATAAAAGGTTGTTTTTTAAATAAATATATAATTCTACTGACTTTATTAAGCCGACTGCATCTAACACCGCCACACGCAGCGTGCAGCCTTATGATGGAGACCAGCAACGTCTGACCGCAAAGGAAATAAGTGATCCGTGTCAGCTTAATATCATGACTTTAAAAGCACCGAATTACTTGCCTTAACAAATTTCGTTAGAATAAAATATGAAGAATTGTAAAATATCATTTCTATGAGGCTGTTCAGTCAGTCTAACGAAGATCAAGCTACGTGCGGCTTGTTAAGTCAATATTGTGTTCATTATAATGTTAAATGCACAAAACGCGAAATGCAATAATGTGGCGGCTGTGGAGTTGTCGTCCCCCCCCGCACACACACACACACACACGATGGAATCGTGTATTGGCGATCCCACAGAGTGACGATAGGACGATCTGACTGTGGGCAAGATCGCCCAACTCTAGTGCATATGCGTACTAGTGTAACTTGTATCACAATGTACAGTCTGCTGTGTATGTGCAGGATTCCAGACTGTGACCAGTGCTACTAAATTTTCCCTGCATTCCAAATCACATACTTTCTCTTTTTA
>JAJHUR010113283.1:2054-14749 GCA_027495735.1 Lutjanus campechanus | reverse complement strand
GCTTCAACATGTACAGAAAATAAAGCTTGACAGGCCTGCGGTGCCTATAGTTACGGTTGCTATTCTGTGATTGGACAGTTGCTGTTTGGAGGAGGGCTTTAGTGAAGGGTCAGCTGATTAAAATAACAATGATAAAAAGTTTTAAAAGTCTCATTCAGAGTTCTTTGGTGCATGAGAAGCTTCTAACAGGCCTCTGCTGCAGTGTCAAGGACAGGTCTCCTCAGGTGTGCTTGGCACCGCTCCACCTCCTCACAGTTTTTGATCTTCTGAAGGCTGTGAAAGATGCTCTTGTCACCCCTCCCACCCTTTACCATTCACAGGTATTAACCTGGATTAATTCCCTGGTGGTGGTTCCCACGCAAAACGCAAAAACCCCATCTGTCTGTGAATACATTCCTGCATACGTTATGGGTTTATTTAGGCATCATTATGGCCACTGCAATTTTTGCCTGTTGAACTGCATCGCAAATTGCGCATACTTTATTACTGTTATACTGCCTGGCATTTTCCAAAGTAGTATTATTTTTATGGTGATTACTTACCTTACAGCCACAGTTATAATTAATGCAGAGAGAATCAACTGGCAGAGACTGAAATTTGTCTTGATAAAGTTATGGTATCATTGCATGTTAATGCAGTTGTAAGAAGGTGGTAGTAAACTGTGGTAATCATTATTTTTACATTAACAATGGCTCAGCTGATGCCATTGCTTTGGCTTTAGGGCCTGCAATGTTATTATTTTCTTCACTCTCACCGCTACCATTAAGGGTATAATATGTAGCATTTCTGCATTAAAATGTCTAAAAAACAATTAGACCTATGTTATTTATTTTGTTTAACAATGAAGACAACAACTCCCATGATCCCACTTCATCAAAGTCCATCTCTTGTTGAAAGTCCATCTCTTGTTATTGTTGATTACGAGCAGCAGAAATTACATACTGTACTGTGCATTTAATATTGCAGGCAGCTGTTTGAACACATAAGCTCTGATAAACCCATTGTATGTTATCTGCATCAAACAGCAGACAGACACAGTTAGTGTCAAGCTGGTGATCACAGTGGAGGATTTAATACCTAACAGATTTCTCACATATTTCCCTCAGGAGTTTGTCCCATTAAGACCAAAACATTCATCAAGTGACCAAAAACAACTGAAAATCAATACTAATGTTCCTCCATATTTTCCTCAATGTGTAAATAAGCGACTGTTTGCTAGCAAGTTAGCCAAATCAGTGTTATAACAGTAATCATATGTCAGTGCTGTGTTTACTACTTTTTAAGCTTCACCCATGTAGCCACAAAAACTGCTCATAAAGGATCAAGGAAGCTCAGGCATCCAAAATGTGTGAGTCAACAGCTATAAAGAAAATGACACCCAAAAGGCTACCTATGAATTTTTGAAAATGAGAAAGAAATTGGCAGTTTCTTACATTAAGGTCGTGCTGTTCTGCAACTGATTCACAGGATATGCGACCTGATGATAGAGTAAAGTAAAGACTCCAGTAATTAAGGTTATTATTTCCTGGCTGCTCTGCGTTATAATGTGATGATAACAGAACTTTTCACAAAAATAAAACAGATGTATCTCTCTGATGAATTACCTCTATAAATGTGTCAAGGCTCAAGTTAATATAACGTGCTTTGGAAAATGTTCAGCAATAAGGTAAAACATGCAATTTATTGATAAATGGATAAAAGAAGTACTATTGGTACAGTTTGAAGCTATTGTAAGTTAACAGTCAGATGACATGGGAATTATTTAGATATCTGTAGTGTGATAAGTGCCTGAGAAGGTAGGAATTGTTGTTTGCAGCATCTCCCATATTTGCTCTAACCCAGCCCTGTTTATATTGATCACAAATATCCTTTTCCCTGGCTTGACTTCCCCAAACATGAAAATTATTTCATCCCTTTTCCCCTCATTAAGTCAATCTTTTATTCTCGTTCTGTTAAATAAAGCAAAAGTCTGAGTCATAAGAAAATGAAAAAGAACACATAAAAGAGGGGCACTGGATTGTGGGAAAAAAACATTCATAATTGTTTCATTATGAGCTTGTGACTCAAAAATTGAATTCTAACTGAATTCATCCTTTGTTAACAAAATAATGGGGAGGTTAATTAAGGTGTCGGTGTAAAGAGCTCGGAGAAAATAATCTGGTTTAAAGAACAAACTGATATTTACATATTAAAGTTCATCCACATTTAAAAAGGTCAATTAAAGCAATTGACGGAAAGCTGCAAAACGGATAGTAATTAAATACTGTTAATCTGAACTGAACAGACTGTGAAGCATATTAATTTGATTCTGATGATGATATTTCCATCCCTGCTGGGGCCGTGCTGTTTTTAAACTATCCCCAGGTGAAATTAAAGTTCGGCCACAGTCTTGGCATGACTGGTGAAAAACCTTTATTTCCAGCTAACTGTGCCGGCGAATTCCTGCCAAACAAAATGAGAGAGAAGTCACAACAGAGGCTGATCTGAAAGAAGAGACTGCTGCCTTTTGTGCCACAGCTTACTGAATATTTCCACTCAATCGATGGGGACAGCAACAGCCCAAATTCACGCCTCACATCTCAAAGTTTCACTCTAATGGGACTGACAAAAGAATCGCCTATAAAGCTAGTTTTGAACAAACTTATGTGTATACAATTGTGTGTCCCCTGGGTGCCATTAGAGAGGGCGACTAGGTTGGCCTCTAGTCCCAGTGAGGGGCTAAGCTGCTGTAATTTGTGGCTTCAGAACAGTGAGAAGAGGCGGTCCCACCATGTGGCTGTGTCGTGGCCTCGCAGAGCTCTGATAATGAGGCAGGTTGCCTCATTAAAAGCCATGAGGCTTGCACACAAAAGAAACCTGACATCAAAAGCCGCCACGCTGCCTTTAGTTTGCTTCTGCTCACATGCTTCTGACCACAGCACTAATGCCACAATATAAAAGTCACACAAAAGACCTCTCCGCCGCTGCTCAGATGCTCTCTTTTGCTGTTGTCTGGCACCTAAAGGCAGCTGTATGTTTCCTTCTGGACATAATTAATCATTCTTTCATATTTTTTTTAAGTACAGAAACGGTCTGTTAGGTCTGTGGTAGAGGTGGCAGACCAGACGTCATAAAATTCCTGCTGGGGGATGCAGGCATAGATTCCAGATGTCATGGATGGGGAAACACTTTCTTAATAGATTTAGTTAACACAAGTTTACACACCATAAGAGGACTAAAAAGATCTGCACTCACAGTATGTATTACTAGCCTCGTGGATTTAGGGCGATGTCTCTGGTCGGTGCACCACTTCGATCCAGACTGAAATATCTCAACAACTGCTGGATGGATTACCTGGAAACCTGTCACACATATTTATGTCTCTTTGTGATGAAAACTTTAGTGATATCCTCACTTTTCATCTGTTGGTATCATCAGGTCAAAACTTCAATTAGGCCAGGATGGCATGATACAATTTTTCCTTCCAGATACTGATTCTCATACCTTTGTTTATCAGCCATGAAATATATATATATATATATATACATATATATATATATATATTTCATTTTTCAACAGCTGTATACTACTAACCCTGTATGGATGTGGCATGATTGCTATCACTGGTGTATGAGATGCTGATGGGAGGTAGCAGGGTCCTTTTTAAAGGGCTAATAAATTACATGGTATAGTGGTATTGAGAATTTTAGGAGCTTTTGGGGGCATATCCAATACTGGTATCACTATCGGAAACAACCCTACATCCAATACTGTACTAACACTCCATCATGGTCCATGCTAATCATGGTTCATCATAGCAAGTTAGTTTTGTCATATTTTGTCCATATACCTCTTATAAAAATCTGAGTGAGAAAGCTCAGAAAGAACTCTTGGCCTGGCTGAGGTGGAAACGTTGGTATTGCTAAGAACAAAATGTGATGGAAACAGACTAAATGAATAAATCAAGATATTTTAGCTCCACTGGAGAGGCTGAAAATAGTCTCAAAAGAACCATCAGACTTGTGAGGAGCGATGAAGAGACAATCCTCAAATTAATAAATGAAACAAACATGTATTTACATGGAAACTCGGTTAGAATCTGTGCTGCATTTGGATGGAAACCACTGTGCCTAAATACAGCTTCACAGAGCACCTAGCGTGGTCAGAGTCTTATTTACTTCATTATGGGAGCCAGGAAATAATACACAGAGAGATATTTCGGGTGTCAGCCCTCCTTCAGTAGAGGAAGAATTGTCAGCATTTCTACCCCACAACAGTTACAAAAAGTGAATTAGCTCAATCTCATCATTACCTCCAGAAAATAACAAAAGTTGAGTCGGTTACCTGCAGTGTCACACACACATAATCAGCACGGTCTTCAATTGCTCCCCTAAAATAATCTGTTGGAGCGAAGCCATGAATAAACAACAAACAAAGGGTGAGTTCAAAATTCTCATTAAAGCTCCAGAAAGTGACACAAAATTTGCAACTTTCAATACAACTTTCTTATTATTTTTACAGTTTCTCCTCATTGCTGTGGGGTTTGTACTTTCATAGCCCAGTATTATGTTTACATGCAATAAACCATCTCAGTGTAATGCCTGTGAGTAGCAGATTTATGATGACTAATAATAGTTTTTAAAGTTCTTGAGGTTTATGCCACAAATTCTTGGATATGTAAGGACATAAATCACATTCTTGGTCAAGATGTTATTAACGGTAGAATCTGCAACATTGTTTGTAAATGCACCAATAAACAAGAGAGGGAGCAAGAGAGTGAATTGGTGTGTGAATTAGGAGCGCGAAGCAGTGAATCAGAGAAATAAAACGTTACTTTCTGATTGTTTCACAGCTATTGCTTTCTAAAGTCCAAATAAACATGCTCACACCTCCACACAACGCATGCTGTATTGACTGGAGGCTTCGCACCACTGCCAACAAGCTGAAGCCAGAGGCGTCCCGGGTGGAGCAAAACATGAGAAAATAAGAAAACGCAGGCAGAAGGCAGGATCTCTGCAGATATAAACACCACCACACACTACTAGTGGCTCATAAGTGATGACTTAAAGGAACCCACTACAAAGTTGCCTTTCATACATGTCTCCATTAATGTGATTGCAAAGTTCTTTCAAAGCAAGGATCTTTCAAAGTTTTTTTTTTTTTCAAATACAGGGTTGCCATGAATGGATAAGGAGATGCAACATCACCACCAGCCATTTGAAAGCATGACATGTATGTGATGGTTTTGGGTCACGGACGTTCCATTGCCCTTACCTTGCTGAATAAAATCAATCAATACAGTAGGTTACAGTGTATGAATTCCACGCTGTTCATTTAAAACCTGAAGCAGAGATTTTCGCTGCCTTCGACTGAGCCATTAAAGAATTACTCTTCATGTCCTTCCTCTGCAGGCATTTTGCCATTGAGCTGTGTGGAGTCACAGGAGGATTGATGCTGTGTGAGTGCGACAGAAAGCAGATGAGATGCGCTCTGACAGCTCCGCTCCACCACTGCTGGACAACAAATGTCAGGAGCCAGACAGCATATGTACAAGATGACAAGAAGTCTGGGCTGTGTTTTATGGGTTATATGTGTCTGTCATCTGTCTGCGGTTTCAACAGATGTGCATATGTTTAACTATATGGATGGTCTGTTGGAATATCCAGCAGGTTATTCAGGGCTTCTGGGAGCTGGAAATGTTGTGTAGCCTCTCTGTACTTCTCCTCTGTCTCTGCACACTGTAGGTGCTTTAACACATGGGTCCCCAGGTGCATCAGCGTGAACTGAGGTAAGCCTCGGTGGCTCTGTCACCGGAAAAACTCAAAGCTTGTGGACCTCAGGCCATAAGGAGGGCAATGGGGTATGGATGGAGATAAGCAGATGCACTTTGCTCAGGCATGAAATGCTTTCCAGGGAATGTGGATTGAGATATGGAGAGAGGGAGAGAGACGGAGAATGAAAGTGACAGAACGAAGGAGAGGAGGCGGGAAAAGTGAATGAGTCACCACGTAGAACACAAAACATATTCTTTTGTTCTTGTGTGGATGAGTCACAGTGGATTAATGTACAATGCTGTTTTTGACGTTTCCTTTTGTCATAATGTCGTAAGATGTTTGCCTTAAAACGGGTCGAATGTTGTCCCGTAAAAAGCCACATTCGAAAAGATGTCATTCAATTTGTGAAGATTAATCTAGACTTTAAGAGTCCAGCTGTAAGATTTACCAGAATGCATTGGGAGAATATGAGTCCAGGTGTTAGAAATCTGCAAGCTCACTCTCCCCTCTCCACTCTCAAATCCCACTAAATCCTAAACACTGGTCCTTTAACTTCTTAGAAAATGTCTGGTCTGGTGAGCCCAAAAGAGCATGACGAGAGCCCTCTGTGCAGCAGTATAGCGATAAGCCTCCTTATGGCTTGTGATTTGGGCACAAGCGACTGTTCCACTGACGGCTGCTGTAGCTCAGTATCCACCTCTATGACAGGGTTTGGCTTCACATGCTGGTGCTCTCAGGCCATTTCTGTCTTACCAACAACACTACACCTGTTCATATTGGTAAATAAAGGAAATCATCCATAATGTTTCACGTCCAGATTTGCATCCCAAATTACATCATAATTTTTTGGCTGCTTTTTACATTTTAAAGTGATACTCCACTCTGTGAGAATAAGCCATTTTGTATGTACTCACCACTATGCCGATGTGATGATGGGTGAAGGTCTTCAGTTCACCAAACAATCCTGGAGTTTTAGGAGAAACAGGGCAGCCTCATCCAGTACAATGGCAGAGATCGGTGACCACGGATAAAACGTTAAAAATAGCACACAAGACAAACACAAAATGTCTCCATCCTGCTTGTGTGGTGTAATCCAAGTGTCCGCGAGCCACAACATTAAAAATTAACCGCAAAAGACACCATTTACGCCATGTTTTTAGCAGAAATATCAGCTGTTGCATGTAGCCGGTAGGATGTAAACATGGCGTCTTAATGGACGCACGTGCGGAAGTCTCGCGAGATCGATCCTGCCGGCTACATGCTACAGCTGATATTTATGCTAAAAACATGCCGTAAATGGCGTCTTTTGCAGTTAATTTTTAATGTTGCGGTCGCGGACACTTGGATTACACCACACAAGCAGGATGGAGACATTTTGTGTTTGTTTTGTGTGCTATTTTTAACGTTTTATCCGTGGTCACCATTCACTGCCATTGTACTGGATGAGGCTGCAACCCTGTTTCTCCTGAAACTCCAGGATTGTTTTGTGAACTGTAGACCTTCACCCATCATCACATCGGCATAGTGGTGAGTACATACAAAATGGCTTATTCTCACAGAGTGGAGTATCGCTTTAAACCTAAAAAGCTACAATTCAATTAGGAAAACAACATGATTTATTTTACAAGATTACAACAAGCCGGTCTAGCTCCAAACCGCTAGATCTCATCTGTAATAGTAAATCTCTTTCAGTTTTTCCATTGAGTGTGGTCAAAACACACTAAATATCTAAATATGTAAAATATATGATTCAGACACATATTACGATGCCTATAGGCTGCACATTTTTTAATATGGTACTTTTTCTCCTTTCTTTTCCCCTTAATGTTGTCTCCACAGGTTTGCTTATGAATAATGATGTTCAGCTGTGGGGGAAAGGCATTGCCTGAAGGTTGATTTGAACCTTTATAGTAAACAGTCATGGTTGTCCATAGCTCGCCATTTCCCTCAGCTGCTCCACGCTGAGCTCAGTGGCTGTTCTTCATTGTTCTTTGTGGATATTTAGTTGAATAAATCCTTGTTTGGGCATTGTTATAAACAAAAGGAGCATCGACAGAAATAAGAAAATTGCCTTTTCTTTTACAGTACTTTTTTTGTAAGCTTACAAACACAGAAAACACACCAGTCCCACAGTGCTAAGCTGGGCGTGCAGCATCAATTGCAGCTGAAGTTACTGAACATTTCTACACTCAGGAAATGAGTGAGGTTTCAGGATCATAGTAAAAGCACAAACACACTGGAAACGATAATTGATGCACCTCATGTTATGTGGATCAATTGATACTATGGTGCACTGCAGGCATCAGATTCGAAATGCCAACACCACAAACCAGCAGTATTTTGGGAAAAGGTTGCAATTTACGGCATATGTGCAGGTTTGCATTTATGTCTTCAATAACTAATCAGTCTATATAACAACTACTGTAAATGCTGATAAATGGTGGTATACGTGTACATGTTTTTTGTATTAAGCAGCCAGAATAACTTAGTTATTTACAACAATTTGAGAACGTTTTACACTGTAGCAGATAGCAAACATGAACACCAACACACACCAAGGAGATGAAGACGGAGAGAACATCTGGACATGTGCGGTAACATACTTTTCATAAAGGAGATGAGTGCATATAACTCATATCTGTCACTGTTAACACACTGCAGTGTTTAAACCACAGAACTGTACAGTAACATTAGAATTCATGATCAAAAAAGTTTTTATATCATGTTGACACATCTGTCCATATTCACTCTCCCTCTCTCCCTCCCTGTTAATTATTTATGAATAATTAGCATGGAGTAATTATCTACATTTACAAACACACAAATATGATTTGGGGTAAAAAAAAAATCACACACCACAGAACAGTACAGTCAAATCAAAGAAAGGTTTTATATCACGTCAACACTTCTGCTCATGCATGTTCCCTCCCTCTCTCTCCCTCCTCTCTGCTGCGAGTCCCTTGTCACAATTTTTTTTAAAGCTGGTTTAGGTGGTGCAGCAGCGCCATCAGCACCCACTTCTCGCCCCCCCCCCCCCCCCCCCCCCCCCCCCCTTTTTTTTTTTTAAACTCCTTTTAGCTCTCTCCAAACTGGCACTGGGTCTGCAGAAAAAAAGCTTAGGTCCTCATTTGGTGCTCCAAAATGGAAACATGGTCGGAGTCGGACTGTCAAGGCAGTTTAATGTGCCTCATAATGCTTTTGTGTGTGTTCGGCAATTTAAAACAACAGATGCACTTCAAAACGTGCACGTCACGACACTTTCAGTGTGTTTGGGCCTGAACTTTCTAGCCAGAATAGTGTGTTGGGATTTTCTACATATAATTTTCCAGTTTCAACATGAAGACTAGTTCTGTGAAATATCAAATTAATTATTAATAATTAATTCTTAATTAATTATTAATTAAAAAAAATATGTTGTTAACAAAGAACCACAGCATTTACAAATGCTTTGTGACTTTTTGTAGGCGTTTCCACTAGGTGTTAAAAGTGTTTAAAAAAATAAAAATAAAAGTTAGCATCATTTATGTTTGCGTCAGCTTTAGGTTTGGGGCATCTCATATCGGTCTAGCATTGAAAAACCATGCATGCCAAGTTTAGCCCATTATTAAGTCAAATCATATTGAATTTTTGGGAAAAATATATAAATTGATGCACTACGCATCTCCAATATTTACACTAATGTGCAGTCAAAAACACATGGTGTCTTGGGTTTGCACAGGTTAGTGTCTGTAATGTATTTAAACATACTGACTTCAACAGTAAATTTAAAAGACTCAGAAAGAGAAAATTAGGTGGGACAAACATGAAGAGACCAGAAGAAGATGCTGAATCGAACTGAAGAATAGCTTGATAGATGAAAAAAATAATAAAAATGAGACCAAGAAAGATAACAAGAAGGGCCAATAAGAGCCCGCAGGCTCTCTCTGAAAGTAACTTGTTGGATCCAACTCAAAATATCAATTTAAACAATGTTTAAAAAGTCAGTACACTTAGTGGCAGCATATGGCAGCAACACAGTGAGCTTAGGAAATGGACATTTCTCTCAAATGATCGATATGCATTTGCTTTAGAGTGAAAAATATTTTACTGTGAAATGGCCACTTATTTAAATCATCTGGCAATCCATTTGAGACAATAGGACCTTCTTCCTGAATGCTGCACTCTCAGCGAAAAGCAGTGTTGGCTCAAATCCACTGCAGTGATTTCAAATGGAACTTCAAAGATGCATTTGTGATAAAGGAATTCAAACATCTAATGCACTCTGCTGCTGTCTTGTTCAGTGTTGTGGGATGTTTGCTGTGAGCTACAATGCTAACGGCTGAGATAGAAACATGCAAGAATGCTGAAGCCACTGCAAAGGATCTATGCAATAGTTATGACCTGTGATAAAGGTGAGAAGTTTAGCTCGTCTCCCGAAGTTGTTGATCTCTTGCCACCACAGGGCTGCATCAAGACATCATTCATTATCATTGATTACAAATGACAAATGACACATGAAGAATCACATCAACTCTTGCAGTTCATTTCAGCCTCAGCTGACTCTTTGATTACCAATCACATTTAAACACTTCTCAATCACATTAAATCAAGATAATGAGAAAGTTCTCTGCAATTCCACAACCTCTCACTGCCACTCTTTATATTTCTGCTGCTCGTTGCTTTACCTGCTACACTCTTCTTTCATTGGCTGGTGGTGTTTATCTCTCCCTCCAACTCCATCTTACCACCATACCTGGTGAGGATATTTCTCATTTTATGTGTGATGTGTTTGCAGTAGCTCAGCTATATGTGTCTTCCGGGGTCTGTTCTGTATAGCCCTTTTGGGGGGGTTGACATCTCAGCATATATTATATGCTCAGAGTGTATAAGAGAAAAAGCAATTCTACCAAATAAATATTGCAGCACTGCACTTGTTGCAGTAAATGCTTTATATGCTTTCCACTTTCACCATCTCCTTTCACACGCATTGATTTTTATCTTTATCTTCTCTTTTAATTGTGTTATGAAGTGTACAACTCTTTTAAAACAAACTAAAATGTAAAACCGGGCTCTCTTAAAGTGATATTCCACCGCTGAGTAATAGCCCACTCAATATGTGCTCACCCCGATGTGAGGATGGGTGTGTGCACGATGTGTGCCTACAGTTTTCCGCCACAAGCTCCGCCATTCTGTTGCCTACTCAATCGCGACGGTTACTCCCCCCTTCAGCTCTGGCAAACCAGCCATCTCTGGTTGACATAAAACACATCTCGACCAGTACGCCAGCGAGGGAGTGTTGGCACAGATACCAGACTTGCACAGAGATTTACTGTACCTAGTAGTGATAGGTTTCATCGGCATCATGTAAATTTGTTTGTCAAGGGATTGAATGTAACTAATGCTCATTTATATGCAGGTATAAATTCCACATACCGTGATTGAGTCCATATTGTTTGCATTATCTGAATAGAAATGGGCTGTTCACTTACTTGTTGCACTCTCGTGTTCATTGTTTCCAGTCTGTGTGACAGTGAGTGGTGTGCAGCAGTGTGTCCGTGACAGTTTGTTTTTGTAAAGCAGACAGTCCCAGTGCAAGCATCAGTAGGCAGTGGGTGGACTCAAATGAGGGGAACAACAGAAATGATGTGTTATAAATTATGAAAACAAAAAATATGGAAGGGACAATCCCTCATTCAAATTAGAGAATAGCGTGAGGCGTTTAGAAGCATTCAAAAATCTCAGCAAATGTGGGTTGGAAGGGATGTGACTAGAAGAAAAATGAAATGTGGGTAGACAACACTGGCATAAATCTATGCGTTGCATCCCTTGTTATTGCATTATCTCGTCATGAAGTGAAAACAAACCTAACTCTTAAGTTTATGGTACATCCTTGCCAGTTATATTTCAACTGTTAAAACATACTCGCACATTCTCATTCAGGTGTCATGAGACATCTGTTTGTCATGCATTTCTTGCCTGCCCTTCATCTGACTCATCATTGTGAATGCAGCTGGCGCAGCAGTCCGTCGGCACTGGTGAATGGGTATGAGACGACGGCCCTCTGAACATCACTCTTGTATGTCAGAGCTGCAGTGTCGAAACAAAAATACTCACAGGTTAATGGAGCAACACTGCATCCGTGAAGCCAAATTATCTAATTTTCTCTGTGTCTCTTTGACTCTCGCACAATCCTAATACTGGGTGACACTAAACCATCACAGGTCAACCTCACAGCTTGTGTACCAGTGGCTTATATACACAGATTTTTCTTGTGAATCAAAGCATCAGAGCAATTTTAAGTCTCTTCATACTGAACTAGGCCTGTGGGTCAGCAGGCGCTCTCATTGTTGGAGGCGGAAAACTCTGTGTTGTTTGTTCAAGCTCACATTTTAAAACTGGGTCGGGTTGTTTTTAGTATCAGGAGCTAACAGTCTTTTGGGCTTCACACACAGTTTTGCGTGTGAATGTTCAAATTAGAAACTTTCATCTACGAAAAACAAGAGACTGTTGTGAGAAAAATTCTCTCTGTTCAACATCAGTTGAGTCTTTGATTCAGTAACAAGTTACAAATGCAGAAGGGCTTTGATGCATGTGTGTCATCGTACTTCAGAGCTTGGATGTGATCTTTGAAGCATTACTTGATATAATTTTACCCACAAACACTGGTGGCCACTGGCCATTTGTGTTTGTTTTGAGTGCATTTTCTTTTTGAAGTAGACACACAAGGTTTTGATTATATTGTAGTGGAGAAAAAATTCTGAAAGATAGACATTAAACCAGCTAAAATCCATGAAACAGGGGCAAAAGGTTGTGTTTGTATCTGGATTAGATCATATACAGTAGATGTGGAGATGATTTTGAATTATATGATTAATACATTTAAAAGGATACTACACTTTCCATGATAACCTACTCAGTATGTACTCACCATTATGCCGATGTGATGATAGGTCCAGATCTTCA
>JAJHUR010113281.1:763-13022 GCA_027495735.1 Lutjanus campechanus | reverse complement strand
GCAATACAGATATGTAGCCTATAATAAAGGCTAGATGTCTCCTCCGTGCTGCCGGCCAATGCAATCGCACGTCCGCACTGGCGGCCTCTTACCACAGTCAGCTGGCTCACCCATAACATTGTATTGTAGTGGTGCATACTTTTTAAATAACCATAACTTGCTCAACTTTTTACCGATTTTGAAACAGTATGGTTTGTTATAAACATCAGAGGTGTAGTTGTAACACTGCACTTATGGATAATTATGTTACACTTCCGGTCAAACATCCATTAAGATTTTATTGATACTTCTACTCTTACTGACACTGCTCATCAATCCAGTACTTTTAACGGTATTCTTATCAGTTATTTTTCATTACTAAATAATTACTTTAAAAAATATATAGAAAACATGTAAAACTGTGCTGGTTTTACAAGCTGTCACCTGTCCAACTTTGCTGATAATAACTTCTGGGGGTGGGGTGGGCCATCAGGGCATTTGGCAAGAGGGGCTGCAGTCTGACGGGGTCACAGGCCCGATTAGTGACGGGCGGCTTAATAACATCACAGAGGCAAAATTAAACTGCCATTATAATAATAATTTAATTAAGTTAAATTAATAATTTTGCCCCAGAGCCCATTTTGTACTGGGTTTCAGTACCCATCTTTAGTCATTACTGCTCATTCTCGGGATTGGTAGGCCCACAGAGTTGCTGAAAAAAGTCCAAAAAGCAGAAACAATAGAGTGTCCTCCTTTGTGCTGCAGACGGTTGGCGGCTCTGCAGAAGCGCAGAGAGCTCAGAGCGGCAGGAATTGATGTTCAGAAGAAGAGGAAGAAGAAGAGAGGAGTAGACTACAATGCTGAAATCCCCTTTGAAAAGAAACCTGCAGCGGTAACCACTGTCAACTGTTATTCTTAATTTGAACAGAATCCACAACACCAGCTCAGCATTTGGGCTCAACTATATTTATTGATTGTTTAATTTTGTTTGCTTTAAGGGTTTCTATGACACCAGCATGGAGCAGTACGTCCCCCTGGAGCCGAACTTTAAACGACTCAGACAGCAGCACTTGGACGGAGAACTACGCAGGTCAGCACACGGCAGTTTGGATAACAGACCACACCCGCACACACACAAGGCTTATACTAGTGCAAATGTATCCACACATGCCCAATAAACTCATCATTCATTTGTAAGTCGTTTTTGTTTGTGGGTAGTGAGCAAGAGGAGAGGGAGAGGAAGAAGGACAAACAGAAGATCAAGAAGAAGAAAGAGAGCGATCTCCCATCCGCCATCCTGCAGACCAGCGGAGTGGCAGAGTTCACCAAGAAACGATCCAAATTGGTTTTACCTGCACCACAGGTAACCACGATGCACCAACACCTGTGCACTCAGTGTTTGTAGTTATTTCTTCTCTACCTGTTGCTGTAGTTTATATTCAATGTTTTTCATAGATCAGCGATGTTGAGCTGGAGGAAGTCGTCAAATTGGGCGTCGCCAGCGAGGTCGCCCGCCAGGCTGCCGAGGAGAGCGAGAGCGGTAACTCTGCCTCCTCGGCCCTACTGTCAGAGTACAGCGTCACCAACACCATGGCAACAGGGCTACGTACTCCACGCACCCCAGCTGCACAGGACAGGATACTGCAGGTAATGTGAAAACTTGAAACACACACACTCAATATACGACCACAGATGAACATACACAGTGAAGTCTTTAGTTGCTCAGTTGAACATATTTCTAGTTGGGTCACCAGCACTTGCAAGGATTGATTGTGTTGGATGTTTTTGCAAGTTTTGCTATACGGACCTCTCATTGGCCAAAAAGCTTTAAATTAAAAGTTACAATCTGAGCTAGACCAATGTGCCATTTTAAAAGGTGTCTGTCACAATGCTTTGATAACTAAATTCAAAGGTCTGTGCTAAAAATTGGTTTAGTTTTGTGCAGTTTTGTGCAGTGATACATTTCGTTGCATCTTTGTGCTATTTTTAGCTCAGAGTTGTACACTGGTGGGACACCGAAAAAAAAAAAATTGACCTCTTGGTACAGAATACAAAAAAACTCACCATACAACTTGTATATATATCTTTGAAACTTCCCGTGTTAAACATTTACCACCTGCCTCTGTCTGCTTTTTCCAGGAAGCCCAGAACCTGATGGCTCTGACCAACATCGACACCCCTCTGAAGGGAGGCCTCAACACTCCGCTGCACGAGAGCGACTTCAGTGGAGTGACTCCTCAGCGGCAGCAGATACAAACACCCAACACTGTCCTCAGCACACCGTTTAGGTGACAATCTCGTCGCCTCTGTACTGATAGAACACTGTGCATTTAAATGACAAATCAGCTGGTACTGTAACACGCTCATGCTTTCTCTAACAGAACACCTGGACAAGGTCAGGGGCAAGAGGGCATGACCCCTCAAGCTGGAGGAGTGATGACCCCACGTGGGGCAGTGACCCCAGGTCTGACCCCCGGTCGCACGCCGCTCAGAGACAAACTGAATATCAACAGTGAGGAGCAACTGGCTGATCCTGCATACGCTAAACACCTGGTGAGTAAACGCTTCTTATACACATGTAATAGCACTGTAAATACACACAACACCTCTTAATATATGGAATATAAACAGTAATATACCTTTTCTGATGCTTTTTCTGAAAATAAATGAACAGCTGTGTCTCTCCCCTCTCACACAGCAAAGGGAAAGCCTGCAGCAGCTGAGGCAGGGCCTGATGTCACTTCCTGTTCCCAAGAACGACTTTGAGATTGTTCTTCCAGAAAATGCAGAGAAAGAGCTTGAAGAAACGGAGACAGAGACGGGATTCATAGAGGATTCTGCGGACATCGAGGCTCGCAAGCAGGTATGAGTAAAGACAGAGTAACACTTAAGAAGATCACGTTACCCCAAATGTATAACCTTGTGCGTATACATTTAAGTAGTTTAAATAAAGCTTTTCCTATAAAGGTTTTCTTTGTGTGTGTCTGTGTGTTTCAGGCTCTGCGGGACGCAGAAAGAGAGAAGGAGCTGAAGCTGCGACACACCGCCGTTCAGAGGAATCTACCCAGACCCACCGAGGTAACAAACACACTCACTTCTGGAGGGTTTGCAACTACACTGGTCCAATGAAATAAGGGCCATGGATCATACGGATGTCTTTTGAAGATTTATTTTCTCTCCTTGTGTTCCAGCGGACACCATGAAAGCTAAAGAAAATAAAGGACATAAGTTTCAAATGTACATCACTGTCATTTTAAAGTCTCTCAAGCATCAGTTGTTTAATAGACCCAAATAGGTTACAGCACATCAGAAATGTGATCAAATAAAATAAAATTACTGAAAATATATCACATTGTCAATGTAAAGGCACATTAACAAACATTTTACACAAATATACAAAATTTTAATACAAATTTACAACAAATTACCACGTGCACTTCTCCCATACTTGGGGCTTTGTTTTTTCCCGCTTCCGCCATGTTGATTCTGACCCATAACGTCGGAGCTTTCTTTATCAGCTTGTTTCTGTCCGTCTCTGCAGGTAAACGAGTCCGTCCTCCGTCCCACCTCCATGGAGCCGCTCTTGGACCTCCAGCTGGCCGAGGAGATGATCAAACAGGAAATGATCACCATGCTGCACCACGACTGCCTGCACCACCCGTCAGCCAACGCAGCCGGTCAGCTGCAGCGCGGCAAAAGCAGAGGCCCCACCTCTACGTCTAACAACGCGTCGCATATAGCGTACCTGGAAACACACACCTACAAGCCGATCAGCACAGAGGAGATGGATCAGGTAACACACACATCAGTAACGTTGTTGTGGATGTACTGTATATAAGACATGATTATTAATGATGTGTACCTGTGTGGTGTGTTAATAAACAGGCAAAGGCAATACTGGCAGCAGAGATGGAGGTGGTGAAGGCAGGAATGGGTCACGGTGATCTCAGCATGGAGGCCTACAGCCAGGTGTGGGAGGAATGCTACGGACAGGTGAGCACCCCTCTGTCTCCAAAATAAAATGTCTAAGAGAAGCATCTGACCATCAGCGCCTTTAGCGACGATCTTCATCCTCTCATGAAATCAGCGTTTGGTCAGTAGCTGTTTATTCATCTGGTCTGCTTCCTTCTCTCCGCAGGTTTTATATCTACCATCTCAGAACAGGTACACCAGAGCGAACCTGGCATCAAAGAAAGACCGTATTGAAAGCCTGGAGAAAAAACTAGATGTGAGAAACCACTCAAGACACACAGAAAGCTCGTAGAACCTGACCCTGACTTGTTCACTTTCCCCATTTTTTAAAACAGCTACATCTTTATGAAACGCTACAGCAGAGCTCAGATCTAAATACCGACGTCTGTCTCCCCCCCCAGGTAAACCGCAGTCACATGACAGCAGAGGCGCGGAAAGCAGCTAAACTGGAGAAGAAACTCAAAATCCTGCTGGGAGGGTTTCAGTCCAGAGCCCTGGGGCTCCTGAAGCAGCACAATGAACTCTGGGAACAGGTACTGAACATCTGCCAGGATTTATTTCTGCAAAGTGGAAGAATTTCCTGTAAAGTTGCCCCCTGCTCAAAAGACTAGTGATAACCGATCTACCATCATTTCATTGGGGCCACACTGACAAGGCTGCCCACAGATGTATCTGCAGACATTTTTTTGTTTGTTTATCGGCCTCATGAGCGCTGACATCAGCTTGATCCGGATGATCTGTCTGTCACTAAAAATCACAGCTTCTACATTTGTTCTTCTTTCTTACCATATGGAGTGTATAGCCATGTTAAATAAGCATTTGTTGCAGTTCATTCTCCACTCAATATTTATGGCTTGTTTCATTTGTTATTTTACAGATATCATCAGCTAAAAGATTTACCTGTGAAATATTAAATATTGACCTGAAATTGAGTGAAACTACCTATTTTGCTGTCACTGTCCCTGCAGACTGTATTATAGTGGTGTCTAAACAGTGTAAGTCTTCGAAATTATAAACAAGTGTTGTGTAAATGTAATAATAATGTACTCATGGTGTCCACCAGGTGGAGCAGTCGGCCACAGAGCTACAGACCTTCACTCAGCTGAAGAAACAAGAAGACACAGCAATTCCCAGGAGACAAGCGGTAAAGTCACACAAGTGTATATTCAACTGACTGTTCCCATTTCCAGCATCCTTAACTCTGATCACAGTATTGACCAGCTCTTTTATTATAGCTAAAATATTTAATAACAGTTAGGTCCAGCTTCTCAAATGTAAAAATTTGCTGTTTTGTATCATTTTAAATCTCTAGAAATGTTTCCACAACTTTCTAACTTATCATAGATTCATAATAAAATGGTTGTTTATTCCCTTTTCCAAAGTGGCAGCCAGTTATAAATATTCTGTTAAAGATCTATAGCTTGTGAGGATTAAATGTATATCAGCATGTCAGAACCTCTTGGAAAACGAAAAGCTAATGATCGCCACTTCTGGATTTTACAGGCAGATTTCTTTTCATACTTCATTTGTTTTGCTGTGACTGGGGACGATTTGATATGAACTTTGAATCAACTTGTGTTTTTAGGCTCTGCGGGAAGACGTGGAGAGGCAGATGGAGAGAGAGCGAGAACTTCAGCAGAGATATGGAGAGCTGCTGATGGAGAGAGAGGCCCTGCTCAACAGTGCTCAGAAATACTGAGCAACACACGCTAATCACACAACCATTCAGACATACATGCTAAAAACACTCACCATGGAGACATTAATGTCAAGCTAACAGCTGCTGTGAGAAGCAGAGGAACAAAAACGAGTTTTCTCGCTCTTCAGCCCCCTGATTCGTCGTATTGAACCCTTCTGTCATTTTTCAAAATTCGCTGCAATTCCAGAGATAAGTCCTGCCTCATGTTGCTATGATGTCTCAAGCTGAGTTTTGAGCATGCTCAGTAGTCCCTTGTGTTTCTGTATAAGTGACCAATAAAGTTTCTTTTCAACAATGACAAAGTTGCGGCAAGTGTTTCTCTGGAGTAGATTTCATGCAAGCGCAAACTGTACTAATCCGTTTTTAACAACTTGAGACAAACATTTGTGACACATTGTGTGTTTCACAGAAATACAAACACAAGCTTACTGAAAAGTCTTTATTACAACAGTAGAACAAAAAAACCCCAAAACATTTATTTGTGCAGGTACTTGTAAGAAAATGTTGCATCTTCAGCAGGCGAGGAAGGCCATCCCACTCCTCCGATAAGCACTCTGAGAGACAAAAAGAGGGAGATTTATTCTGAAATACAGTTTGGTACTGTCAGCTACCACTGAATCAGATATGAGATTTTAAAGGTGCCATTTTAACAAGTCTTATTTAATTACTAGACTTGCAGTAAAACATAATGGTTGTCTGCAAACGGATGCCACATTTTGACCTACAAATTTTACCTGACGATCTTGTAGGTTAAAATGATGCAGTAATTCTGGGCTTTCAAATGTCAGTGTTGGCGACCTCAATTGAGCTGCAACGATTAATTATTTAACTGGCAAGTATTTTGATCACTGATTAATTGGTTTGAGTCATTTCTTTAAAGAAAAAAAGTCCAAATTCTTTGATTTCTAGCTTCTCCGGTGTGAATGTTTTCTGGTTTCTTTCTTCTCTTCTTTGACAGTAAACTGAATATCTTTTGGGTTGTGAGGAAAACAAGAATATTTGAGGATGTCATCATGGGCTTTGGAAAACACTGTTTAAAAATGTCTGAAAATGGTGAAAAATATCAAACAACTGTTAATAAATTAAGAAAATAATCAATGGTCAAAATAATAGTTACAGCCCTAGACCTCTCCTTCCTCTTTTTTTTTTATTACACAGCAATTTCTGACTGATAACGCTTTCAACGCACATGTGGACTGTCAGTCACAGTTCATTCTGTCCATACTGATGGGAAGTGATCATTTGGACCCACTGTAAAAGATGGGACAAAGTCTACAGGCTGAGGCAGCCAAAGAAGTGGTATTTTTAGAACAATAAGTTCTTAAAAAACTCCCTCTTTCTTCTATTAACAAACTTGCAAAATAACCTCAAGAGAAAATTTCCCGATAAAGACTTTTATCGGTGGATACCGACTGATCATTATGACTCAAAGTGGTGTGACATTTTTACACAGAAAAAGGACGACTGCTTTTTGTTCTCCATCTCTAACGGTGGTGTGGTCACACTATTATCAACAGCTAATACTCCAAACTAATACTTGAAACAAATAATACAGATGTGTGAATGTAGCCTGATAAATGTCACATTCAGTGTTGTGTGTGTACATACTGTGTGTCTGTAGTTGTATCTCCTGATAGCCTCTCTGATGTGACAGGGCTGGATGGCTCCACTGGGAGGTTCCACTGTAGCCGGACAGCTCTGAAACAAATCATACGGGTTTAATATATCATGGAACACTGCGGTCATTTCTTCAGTGTTATTTTAACAAACTGAGCAGTGAGCACTGTAAAGGAAAAAAAAAAAAGACACATGATGGATTTTTACAAGATGATGCAGATTTTTGACTAAGAAATTTGACTAAGATTTCAATAAAACAGCATTTTTAACTAAACAGTAAGAACAAACAGTATATTTGCATCTACATACATCTGCATGTTCTTACAGTATTCAGTCATATTTTAGACATTTTATATAACCTACACTTGATGAAAATGCAATATTACTGAGACTCATTTAATCCTCCCGTGACACGTTTGTTATCCTAGAACAGGACCAATCAAAACTGAAAGTAAACAGTATTTCACAGGCAAGAATGTTGCAGATTAAACACACACCTTTTTGCGTTTCCTCTGCCTCGCCCGGCTGTCCAGGCTGCCGTTACCCTGCAGGAGGGGCTTTGAGGAGTGGGAGGAGCCTGGAGTGGATGGGGGAGTGGCTTCAGGTGAGTCTGGATCCTTCTTTACCTGGTGGAGACAAAGATGGAGGACAGATGTTAGTTATTTACTTGAAAACATAACTGTGGTACTCTGGTTTTAATGGAAACGACTGTGTGTGTGTGTGTGTGTGCGTGTGTGTGTACCTCAGTTTGAGTGTTGTAGTGGATGTAGCTGGCAGAGATCACATGACTGATGGGATTGGTCTTCGCTGTCATTTCCTGTTTTACCAATAGAGACAAATCCACAATCTGCAGAAGAAGAATGACGGAAAGAAACAGGAAACAGAATTAATAATGTTGTTTTTTCTTTTAAATATAAAAATGAAGTAGAGAGAGAAGTTAACAGGATATGTGCAACATCCTGACTCAACTTGTTACCTGGGCAACAGTCTCATAGGCCAGGTATGACAGGATCTCCATGGCGATGCTGTTGGGTTTTGGCTCTAAACTGCTGCAGTCCAGCCAGTCGCGAAACTTCGACGCTTTCTTAGCTGAGAACACATTTACATGCACAGAAACAGACCAGACAGCACACACACACACACACACACACACACACAAACACAAACCGACAAAACACACACAGACAATCAAGAAATCAGAATTAGCTAGTTTCATTTTAATGCTGTTTTGTCTGACATTTTCTTAACAAAAGATAATGAATGAATGAATCTATATATTAATTGACTGTCTGCCTGTTCTGTACAAAATTGTTTAAGATGGTTTTAGATTCTATTCATTTTTTATCAACGTCCTAAAATTAGGATCATTAAAGAGAGACTTTAATCACTTAATTCAAGTCTTACCAAAGCTGAGCTGTCGACTCTCACAGAACTCATTGTACTGAGCCTGGTCCATAGTCCGAGTCTGACGCTCTAAACGCTGAAGACACACAAAACATAAATTATTAATAATTATAACCATCATCTTCATCATATTTAACATGAAAAAAAAAAGACTTAAGGGGATAGTTTGGATTGCTTAAAGAGCGGTTGTATTACTGTCCCTACTATCATAATATCCCTTCAGATTGAGTGTTTTCTGCAGCCAAATCAGTGCTACCAGTGTGTCAAAGAGGCTATAAAAAAGTACAGAACAGACTGAAGACATCAAGATGACCTCTGACCTCCAGCCGCTCTTGTTTGACGGGGTCTACTTCCCGCTCAGCCAGGGACAGGAGGTCACCGGTCTGATCCATCCACGCCAGAAAATCCTGAGCCAATCGCTGCCTCCGCTGGTTACCTGTACCAGCACACATGACAATGACAGTATCCGTTCATATTACTCGGATATGATATACAACAATTAATTTCTTTAATGACATTTTTTATCTTTTCCAGTTTAAACCCATCATGGATGTGTATGTGCTCGTGTGCATATACCCGTTTCTTGCTGTGTCTCTTCCTCATCTAAAGTTTTGAGCAGTTTGGATTTATAATCTCTAAACTGGAGATATTTTAATAACCTCGCCACCTTCCTCTGGTCAAGAGACATTGAAGCGGACAAAAAGAGACAGAGAGAGAAAAAGTAAATAACAGAAAAAGAAAGGTGAAGAGAATCAATATCATCATTTAATTATTTCAATAATACAAATATGGTACGATGACCGTAATATGTTGAAGTTTATACTTTTTTTTTACAAGTATGAATCCATCATTATATTTAGTTTTGTGTTTTTAATGTGTATTTTTCTGCGTGTTTTGTTTACCTTGTCTCTCCTCATCAGGAACAGGATGTCTTCAGCTGAAATGACCCTCGACCCACGAAGAGCCGCCCCCTCACAGGCCTGATGCAGCTGATGAATGAACCAATCATCACAGAGCATTCGTTACACTTATTTTCATGTCGTTTAAAAACGGTCTGAAATAAGAGGATAAACTGGCTGTACTCAGATTTTCTCTCATTCAGTTATGCACAGAAATGTGTAGAAATTTGGATTTTAGTCTTTCAAATGAAATCACACTGACTGAGGTCTTGGTGTTGTGTCCTGCAATACGTTCTAATCTTTGTCTTTGGCATAATGACAATATAAAAAATATTCTGAAAAGTGCAAAGTATTTAGAATTGTAAATGGAGGTGTTCATTAAAGAAAACAACACAGGTTCAGCACAGGTTGCATGGTTGTTGAAGTATTGTAAAAAAAAAAGAGCCAAATTCAAGCCTTTACGAATTAAAAAAAATTGCTACATTTACAGTTGTTTTGAGCTCTGAAAAGTCTTATTTCGATATGCAAACTGCCCATTTTCTTCTACTGTTTTCTACCAATATGTCTGCCTACAAGTGTTATGTATTAATGTTACCATCGTAATGAGCTGTGTGTGCACAATGTCCTCCACCAGAGCTGCTGTCTCGTGCAGAGGCCTGCGAGCGTCTCCCAGAGCAAACCTGACAAACACACATACACAAAGATGCAAAATATTATTCAGAGTGATGTAAAGCCACGCAGAGTTTCAAGAGTATCCTCTGAAACACAGAATTACAGTTTAAGTCAAATTGTATCAATATTATTTATACAACCCAGAATCACAAATCACAATTTGCTTCAAGGAGCTTTATAATACGAAACACAGGTGTTACCAATGATGCTAATTAAGGTTTTGTTCCATTCAGGTCAGAGTCAGCGGGCTGGGACCTTGATTTTGTATCAATACGGCCGCTGAGAAAAAGGTCTGTTCTCACTGCTGTGTTTATTTTGGGCTGCAACTAACGATTATTTTCATAGTTGACTAATCGGTCAATTAATTTTTGATTGACCAGTTAATAGTTGTATACTTTTAACATGTCTTGTTTTGCCCACAACCCTGTCACAGAGGAGTGAATAAACCAGAAAATGTTCACATTTAAGAAGCTAGAATCAGAAAAAAAAGACATTTCTTCTTAAAGAATTACTCAAACTGATTAATCAATTATCAAAATAATTGGCAATTAATTTAATAATGGATTAGTCGATTAATCGTTGCAGCTCCGACTGAATGCTTGTGCAGATTTGTGCTCTTGTTTACACATTCTTTGGTCAGACTGTTTCTGTTCTGAATCTACATGATTTCAGACTGGATTTTATTCAGACAAATGATCTTCTTCTGTTAAACTGAAAGCACGGTTTTAATTTTGGTATTGATGCTGAAACATGGGTATTTTTGACACTCAGACCAGAAGTGAAATCTATGAGCATGATGTCTATCTGACCGAAAAAGCTGCACCTCCAAACAAGAGTGCATGTACATTCAAATAAACGCAGAGCTTGCAAATGTATACATATATACATGTCTGTCCTTCTCCACCCGTCTCTCCTGCCCTCACATACACACTGAGGTCGACAGGCCACACACACACTTTGATCACAGTTTGGTCAAACCTCAATTTGCATCCAGAAAAGCCACTTCCATGATGGCAGACTAACCAAAAGCCACATCCTGGAGCTCTTTCCTTCTCTCATTTCTCCTCTTTCCCTCCGTCTCTCTCGTCATCTATTCTTTCTCTGACACATACAAGCCAAACACCACACAGCCCCCCTTGTTGACTCCACGTTCCCCCTCCTTATCACTGTGATTGGCTGTCTGCGGCTGTCAATCACACAAGGTGAGACTGGCTTTGGTTTGGGGTTGTGGGCAGGTTGGCCTCAGGTTCGGAGTTTGGCTTCAGGCTGAGCGTTGGTTTTAGGTTTTGGGGTTTAGTTGGGTTTCAGCCTCTCTGACCACCAACACCATCTCTCCAAAGCCCACACACACGACACGAGGTGAGTACCCCAAAACACTCACACACACATACACACTGATCAGTGGCCACGTCACGCATGTGGCTTCTTTTGAACAACAACACACAAAAAAACCCTCAGATTTAATTTATGACCAAAAAAAAACAAAACAAAACAGTTCCATACTTTTTTATGTACAGACACAAAATTGTCAAATCATAGGAACAGTACTTTACAAATATGTAGCCTGCAAATGTTTAGATTTTCTGTCATTTTAATATTTCAGTTGCAATAGGCAACATTGTACAGCTGTCTCTATCCTACATTTTTATTATCTACTTATAGTCTTGGATGATTGATTTCATAAATGTTTCTGAGAGGTCTTCTGTGCCAACTGTGAAAGTTTAGTGCAGAGGTCTGCAACATTTACTATCAAAAGAGTCATTTTTGGCTGATAAAGAAAATAGAAAATCCGTCGCAACTATTCGGTTCTCTGTTTTCCTCAGAGACATTTTTTTGGAATTGGCTTCCACAGCTAGCCTAGATAGACACAAGACTAGCCACCGTCAAAATTTAAGGGAAAAGGTGCCAAGCCAGAGACGAAGTAGTCTGTGGCACACATTTCAGCGGATGAAATATTAAAACTTTTTTTTTTTTTTCCATTCAGTGTATAGGCTACACATTTTCACAACTGGAGAAT
>JAJHUR010113268.1:1478-15424 GCA_027495735.1 Lutjanus campechanus | reverse complement strand
TTTTCAGCTTTGCCACATACAAAAGCTGTAAGCTGTGTTTCCCTGGAGTGTAGAGATTAACTCTGTGTGTGTGTGTGTGTGTGTGTCTTTTGAAGGGGGCAAAGCTTTTGCTGTAAGCGGTTGTGCTGTTAATGTTGCATTGTCAGGCAGAGAGCAGAAGAATTATATCTAGGTCACTCATGGCCATAATTGGGGGATTTTAGAGAAGAAAAAGAAGTTTACTGTGTTTTGTGTCTTTGTTCTTCAGCCAGCTGCTAATTTGTATATTTAAAAAAATGTTTTGTCATAGTATGTAACACCATGTTTACCGTTTACCAGGGCTACATATTGGCAAGAATCTGGTCATACAATACGTATTGTGATACAGGGACGATGATTCAGTAAGTCAGCATTTCCCAAACTTATTCATGCCACCTACCCCCCAGTTATTATCAGTCTTTAACTATAATTGGGTTTGCAACTGATCAAAAAGGATTCAAGTTGAATTTGTGAGTGAGATAAACGTCAGCATGATGGCATCAGTAAACTCTTGTTTGGTTATTTTCCCCCATAAATCATATTCATCACACAATCAATCAGTTTTTCTCCCCTGGACACACTCACAGCTACAAGGTCCTGGTTTTGAACCTGGCGGCCGACTGGAACCTTCCCTGTGTCGAGTTTGCATGTTCTCCCTTTTTTTCTGATACTTTCCTAAAACATCCATGTCCCAGTAGAGTATATATTATGACGATATAGATATTATTTGTCCAGATTTCTTGGTTTTACGGAGATTTGGAATATCATGGTGATGATCACTCACTGCCAGATTAAAACCTGTCTGCATGGGTAGCCGGGTTCACACGTGTGCAGTCTACACGGACATCGGTTTTGATTGTGTGGACGTTGTGCATCGAACCTCGTGGGGAAATGCAGAAATTTACATCATGGGGGACCCTCTCAGCTGTGTGGACATGTAAAATCTAATTTGTGCTCGACTCACTAGAATATACTCTCCTCAGTTTACTGAGTGGCAGACTTCTTGCCTGATTTGATTCGGAATTTATTTTTGACTGACTTCATAGAAAAGGGGGCACAATTTTCAGTCTCTTTTTCCAGTTTCCCTGAAATACAATATGAAACATAACTGCCAATGAAATGGTCTGCAGCCTTTTTATTTTAAAAAGTTAACTGCACTAATTAATGAATTAATCCATTTGAAACAATCCTACAGTCTCTGTAAGAGAATAACAAAATGAGGCCGAGTGTGTTGCTGTATGTGTGGTTTCTAATGTTGTGTCTCCAGCGGTGAGAGCAGCCCGTCAGCTCTGAGGAAAGACCTCGCTGTCCAACACGCAGAGCGAGAGTGGCAGAGCTTTCTTCATCACAGTTGGTTGAAGTTGTTCAATGCCGTGGTGTGTGTCGCGCAGATGCTCTGTTTGTTACAGCTGATTGCTGCTCCGCTTGCTTCATGACTTTACGTCTCTGGGTGATGGTTGGTAAAAAGAATTCACAATACACTTCACGTTAGTCTCGCAAACGCAATTATTTAGACACTAAATCAAAGATGGTTGCAACTGCTGCCTTTTTTACTCCGTCAACATGTTAATTAGCATTTAGAAAAAAGGATTTTTGACACATGAATCAATTTAGAATATTCCACGTGCATATAAGAATAGAATATTTCCCCCACCACCACGGTACACGTGGTATTTTTCAGTCTGTTTAACCTCATTAATTGATAAATTGTGCTCAGTTTTAACTGTTTTCTGAGTGTTTTCTTACCTTTAGACGAGTGGACGAGTCTAAATTAGATATTTTCATTCAATCAGCAGGGAAATTAGCCGCCAGGAACATCTCTGTTTTTCATGGCATCCTCTCTCTTGTTCTATTTGGCACCTTTGAGTAATGTGTTTTTCCGAAGGTGGCAACCTTCTTATAAAACTGTAACTTTTTTATGACTTTGTTCAAATAAATCAGCACGGGTGGCAAGATGTGCTGGCATCCCGAGCCGCAAGTTAATTTGGGCAACATCTTCCCAGCAGTGGTAATGGTGATAATAAATGGAGTGTATTAAAAAGTGATGAAAAGCTCCTCTTGGCCAGAGAGCGATGAGGCGTCAGCGAAGGGCAACAATGTGGCTCCTTGGTTCTCACAGGTTTCAACGGATGTCTCAGCGGGACGATTGATTGATGAAACTTGCAAAATGACGACATACGTCTGTTCTTATAGGGCGTTGTTACGTGAAATAACTTGTGGCGGTTGCCCAGCGTGCAAATGTTATTGCCGGTAATACCACATGTGGTCACTATGTAAACAAAAAGGTAGTCACTCGCAGTCTTGCAGGATTTTAACTACTGCGTTGCTGCCGTAACGCGTGCTGCATGCATCCAAGCCAATAACATCTTGTTTTAAACCAATAAATAATAATATAACAGTGAATAGTTGTGAACCTAACTCACAGACTGTGCCAGTGAGGCGCTCTGTCTGAGGACAAAGGGTGTTGCTCACTGCACAGACTGTAAAGCCTCCTCAGGCGAACTGTGATTTTTGGGCTTTATAAATAAAATTTGCCTTGACTTGACCTGCCGTGGTAATAACAGGTTGTGTTTTGATTTTGCATATTGTTTTGATGTTAAACTTCCTAACCCTGTTCAGCGAGGTCAATCCCCCGGCAATCAATTGTGATATCACGTGACACATTACACGCTTGAACAGGAAGGTTGTAAATGCTCTGTAATGAGTCAGTGAGTGATTTATTTTGAATGGACTGTCTTCCAATTACACCAAAATTTGTTCACATAAAAAATTATACTGCAGATATGCAAATACACAGTTTGAAGTGTTTGAACATGTGAGCAGTTTCGCCGTTTCAGAGTGTCTGAACCTTTAATTATTAGGCTGTAGGAAGTTGTAGCGGTTTTGTTCAGGTGATGTAGAACTCAAAAGAACAAGCCAAAGTGGTGTATTTCATGGGCATATAAACAAAGTCATAACATAGTTTAGGTAGAGTCATTTTAACCCTGTTCAGCACTCAAGGATGCATCAAGTATAAACATCACCTGTTAGCTGTTAGCCCATAAAAAACACAGCAACGACAGAGTGGCTGTGACCAGCTGTGGCATGATGACGGTGGTTTTCAGTCCGTGAGGATATTCATCTTGGATGTCTTATACACAGAAAAGTGACTGATGGACAAGTCAGATTTAGCAACTGGAGGGCATCCAAGCCGAGTGAGAGATGAATTAGAGCAGGGAATCACAGCCTTTGGACAAGGACAAGGCCAGCTCATTTTCCAAATTAAAGTGGCACATTTGGCCCAGATCATTCACATTTGTAATGCCCATGTTGTAGTTTTAAAGCGTATAAATTGTACAGATTTATTTTGAGAGAAGAAATTACAGTGAAGCAGAAATATCCAGGACAAGGAGATGAAAGAAAAGAGGACAAAAAAACACTTTTACAAGGACCACAAGTGAACAGACAATGGAAAATGCACAAATAAGGAAACCCACAAAGAAGCAAAATGTAATGAAAAGGATAAAAATATAAATGCAGTAAAGACAACAGTCATCACATAGCTGCTGGCACGTGATGTGTAATCTGATCGGAGTTTGAGTGACAAGTTTGAACTGCACGATAAAGAAAGGTCTCTTAATTTCAGTTTCACCTTTCTTTAAGTTCCCCCATTAGGTGTGACAGGAAGCTGGCAGGACCACTCTCTGGGCGTTACAGCTGTTTCCCAGGCAGCAGCTCAACAAAACACGGCCTTGCACACCACCATCGCCATTCTCACCGCTCAGAATTATAGGAGTGACTTGAGTGAGTGAGTGAGAGAGAAAGAGGGAGAGAGATTGTCAGCTATCTCAGTGAGGCATGCTTTGCTCAAGGCTACGTCTCTCTTTCTCTGCCCTCTCGTCTCTCTCTCTCTCCTCTCTCTCTCCCGCTTCCATTACTCAGCAGCAAGAAGCAAAAAGAAAGGTGTGACTTGAGTGCTCATCACACCGAAACTCTCTCCTCCTCTCATGAAAGCACCAGCCATTGTCCAGGCATGAAAGTGCAGAAGGTTAAGGAGACACAAGAGTGCGCACGAAAGGGCACTTTGCAACAAAGAAGGTGGAGGTTAATTCGGTTATCCGTGTGAACAATTAATCAGCAGAGTCGTATAAAGGAACCATTAAGATATTTAGTTTGGTTCCAGGAATGTGAAAACATTTTCTTTGTCTCCATCACTGTAAAAATGCATAGCAACAGGGCTTTGCAATAAGACACAAATAAGACATTATGAGGAATAACCAGATCATTGCTCTTTTAATTTACAAGCTGTTAGTCTATTGGAAGTTTAACTGTACAAAACATAACAAACATCAGTTCCAAATGTTGCAGACTTTAGTTTAAAGGAGAAATCTGTAATATATTTATTATAATTTGTCATAAAATGACCACGATATGCAATCAGTGTTTAAGGAAACATGCAACTCGCTTTTCTGACAAAGCTACAGCCGCGGTGTCCTCCTTTTGAAATTTCTGTTCTCGGCTGGAATACTTGTTTTTGTTTGCCTGTTTCACATTAACTAGACCTCAGATTAATGCCAAATGTTCGCCGAATGACTAAGTGTCTGTTTACGAGTTGCAAGAGTAGATGTTTATAAAACTTAAATTGAGCAAAATGTTAATGGAGTCTGGAGTTTGAGTTCAGCGACTGCCTGTCTCACTGCCTGCCAGAGTTGGGCTTTTTTGGCTAATTTTGGGGCAATATTTGTCATTTTATTTTACTAATGTAATGGTCTGCAGAGTGTCAGCTGCTGCTCTGCAACGTGCTCTCATCCAGTGGGACAGGACACGCCCACTCAGCCAGAGCCGAGTGCACTAAACTGGGTGAGGAGTGAGACGTTAAGTGTGTTTTACGAGGAGTTAATGAGCCACTGAAGCTCGTCTTAGTTTGGTCAAAGAGAGAACCTGGAACACGGAGGGTGTGCGGCTGTATTTCTCTGTTTAAAAAGGAAAACAGATGTGAGAATATTTAATTTCTTGACACTTTGTGAGTCTGTTTTGTTTAGTGGGCGTATTGAATGTACGTAGCATACGTAACATAATGAAGTTGTCGCTCGTGCACGTCTCCCAGCTGAGGCTCGAGAGGACGGGAGGAGGTGGGAGGGGAGGGACGAAAATATCGCCAATTGCCGATGGATGTGCTGATGATTGTCAGCTGGAAAATTTTAACATGTTGGCCAATCCTGTAACGGGCTTAACTTTACATTGACAGACAACTGACCGTTAAAAACAGCTGATTAACTTGTCTTAACTTGCTTGTTATTGTCAATTTACAATGTTGCACTCGTCTTGCACTCGTGCAGCCTGCCTGGCCTTCCCCGAGTCTATAGGAGGGGGCAGGAGGAAACAACTCACTTCAACCATTAGCTGTACACTAAATAGTGATTCAACCTATGTAATATGGCTCCAACTCACAATTTGGACTGCAGTACTCGTTTTTGGATCCACATTTTGCTCCTTTAACAGCACAATTGTTAAATTATTCCAGCCACTCAACCAGCATTTCCCTCGCTGTTGAAATTATCAGTGTTTCTGCAGTCTTTATGCAACCAGACTGACAACCAGTAGCTGAAGGAATTATGTAACTGTAGACACAGGCTTTAGTTTAATAATCCTGTAAAGTCAGCTCGGTCTATGCACCTCATACGGTATGGTGTGATCACTTCATATGGTTTGCCTGTGCTTTTTTTGGGAGGGGTGTGTCTTTTATGCTTTTATTTTAGATTGGGAAGCTGAAGTGAAGACAGGAAAAGAGGGAGAGAGAGAGAGTTGGGGGGGATGACATGCAGCAAAGGGTCGTAGGCGGGAGTCAAATTCGCTGCCACAGCTGAGAACTCGCCTCGATACATGGGGCAAATACTCGAGCTACCAGGCCACTTTTCATGTACTTAGTTTGAGAAAGGTCACTGAGCTGTTTGATGCTAAGGTACCGTTTTTCTTCAAGGTGCCATGTGGAGTTTTTGAACACCAATGGACCAATGTTTTTAACTGTGTACCTGTTTTATTTATCACGAAAGGACGCAGGCAGCAAACATTGGCATTGCCGTCACGGTTTCAGACTGTTCCACTGATCAGATGTTTGTCGTGGTAACGCAGGCTAGCAAACATGGATGTGAATGATGCAGACTCCAAAATATTTTAAACTAGAATTACCTCCTCGTGGTGTACGCCTCCGGCAACCAGACGGGTTCCAGTTTACAATCATGTCTGTATAATATATATATTGAAGACTTTGAAGGAATTTAATAAAAGGTCTAAAGTGTATTTTTCATCACCATAATTACATGTGTGATTCCAGTGAATAATTTCCAGTGAGAAACATGCTGTCTTCACTTAGAGACTGTTTTCACAGAGGAGGACAGAGGACTGATAGAGAGCTGAACATTATGATGTCAGAGTGAAGCTGATCTTTGATCTTTTGGATATAAAATGTCATCACCTCATCCAGGGCTGCAACTAACGGTTATTTTCATCATCGGTTAATACGTTGGGTATTTTCTCGATTAATCAATTAGTTGTTTGCTTCATAAAATGTCAGAAAATGGTGAAAAATGTTGATTAAAGCACAAGATGACATCATCAAATGTCTTGTTTTGTTTACTGTCACAAAGGAGTAAAGAAAAAGCAAAATATTCACATTTAAGATGCGCAGATGCATTAATCAATCATCAAAATAGCTGGTGATTCATTCAATAATAGATTCATGAATTATTAGCCTGTTATCCTATCCTATTTGAGTGAAATTTTGTCATAATTAGTGTATGACTTATTGAATTATGGCCAGAAACATGTTTTGTGAGGTCACAGTGATCTTTGACCCTCGTAATCTAATCAGCTCATCCTTGAATCCAGAGGGACGTTTGTCCCAGATGTTCCCTCCAGGCGTTCCTGAGATATCGTGTTCAAGATAATAGGACAGATGCACGGTGACCTTAAAATTTGACCTTTGACTACCAAAGTCTAATCAATTCATTCTAGAGTTTTGGTCAATTTGGTCAAATTTGGTCAAATTTGGTCAAATTGTTTCTAAGATATTGCGTGCATGAGAATGGGGGTGGATGTACGTTTGTACGGAGGGACAGAAAACATAAAAATAAATTTTAGAAAGAAAGTGTATTTAACGTGTCTGTCTCAAGGATACACATGATGTGTTGTGGTGACTGTAAACAAAACTAGTTTAATATTTGAATCAAGGATGTCCGAAACCAGTCCTAATCCAAGATCCAGGCTTATTTTAGACTAAAATAAAGGCAATAAAAATCCAGTGCTGTACCCCACCGTGTTTTCTCTGCATCAGCCTGCTAGTGTTGCCAAACTGCTCGCCTTAGAAGACCAGTGTGTTGGATTTAGTGGCATCTAGCGTCGACACTTGGTCTCTCCTTCTCCTTCCAAGTGTGTAAGAGAAACTATAGTGGCCACGAAACTCATGAAAAACCCGAAGCAAACGTTGTTGTCGGTTGGTCATATCGGCTGTCGCTAATTAGCGTTAATTCTTGTCTGATGGCAGACGACCGTGAGTGTAGTTCCAACAACTGAAGAGTCATTCGTCTTCTCTCTAGCTGATCATGGGACGTCAATTTCAATCAAACTTTGATTCATATCATTTGATGAAAGAAATCATGGACTGACACCGGCTGGACGGGTGATGTTTCCAGATCGCCCCTGTGATGTTTCTTATATCAATGAATTACTTCTAGGTTTAAAATTAGCTTTGGATTGATTATTGGTTTTGAAGACTAAAACCAGGGTGAATACTTAACTTGACATTAGTGTTTGGTGACATTGAGAGTTACAGAAATCTCTGATGGTTATAATACAGGTATGGTTTGAATGCTGCATGCATGTACCAACATTTTATCACTTTTATCCCTTTAAATAAACTGCAGTTGGCATTTAACTGAATCTTATATAATGTGTAGCTGCACATGAGCTGTACAAACACTGTTTTCAGCAGCCACTTCGATTTATCATCAAGCTGAGAGACTGAAATGAAAGTTTTTGACTGCCTCAGCTTCATTTCTGAGTTATTTTCAGTTTGATGTATCACTAAGCAACAGGGAATAACAAAAAGGGAAAATGGAAATAAGTTAATTGAGACACTTGACTTTTTTTTTCATGACGTAGATGTTGAATAGCTGTTCCCACCAGGTGTGTCCTTCAAGTGGCTGGCTAGTGAAAAACACACATGCAAACACAAAAGGCTTAATACAGAAGTAATTTTGTCCACCCCCACCTTGTCTGTCATCCTAGCCTTTCAAACCGGGGGCGTATTCGTCATCGTGCACACGCTCACACATTCGCACACATGCACTCATGGCATGGAAACACTGCAGCCTAAAGGCTTTGTGGTTGCCTAGCTGCCCACCTACTCACCTGTACCCACCCATCCTCACCTGTTTAGATGCTTAAGACCAAAATAGACCTGAATGTAATTAGATTAGCATCGGGTGCAGTGCATGCAATCTCAAGTGGCTGTTGATACTTGTAGGATAGTCAGCTTGGGTGGTTCATGGAGGGTTTGACTGGGTTTGGAAGAGTCAATCTGTCATGGTGCCTACTCACTTAGGACACACTTGCAAAAGCTAGTTGCGTGGTTAAGTCCTTCGCCTCTGGAACAACACTGAGCTGAGGATCCTGCCCAAGCTTGATCTGTTGTGTCTTCCATCTTCTGTCAGTCTTACCACTTACAAAGACTTCTGTTACTGCCTGAACTTTGCCCCCCCCTGTTGACTAAATCACCAAATTAAAGTAAAATAATTAGGTTTATCTAGAAACTTAAAGCAGAAACAAATGCTTGAATCAAACTAGTTTGTATGACATGTCATTTGAGGGGAAAAGTATTTATAGGGCTACTCTCAAAGATGGGGTAAAAGGGTGGGGTTAGAGGCACTTTAGGACAGTTCCACTTGAAAGACATTCCTGGTGTTGGACTTTTTGCAACAAAAGTTGTCATCTGCAATCTTGCTAGCCAGACTGCACTGCCGTGCTTTGAGCAAAATGCTAATGACACTGACGAAGCTAACATGCTGATGTTCACCATTTTAACTAAACACAAACTACAGCTGATAAACCAAAGTATTGTGGATAAAGTAAAAGATGCAAAATTAAAGGGGGAGTTGATCTCAGAATCAAAAATACATATTTTCCCCCTGACCTGTAGTGCTATTTATCCATCTAGATTTTTACTTTTGGTTTGAGTTGCAGAGTTTTAGCGATATTAGCCATACAGATGCCTGCATTCTCTTCAGAATAATGTGGCGAGATGGCACACAGCTTGTGTCAGAATAATAATCCACAGGGCAGGAACTACTTTCTTTCTGCAGTAGATTCTACCGGAATTACTTTTGAATCTATCAGAACTACTTTCCTTCTACTAGAATGAAAGTAGCTCCTACATGAAACTGCTCTCAAGGTCTGAGAGTTATTTTGAGTAACCAGTTCGTGATTTCTGAAAAGAGTAACTGCTTTAAAATCTTTCAAATGTATTATTTAGTGCTTTATGCACCAGAATTTGAGTGCCATGATGCAAAGATGCATGATGTAACAGGATCATGTGCATGAAGGTGTTCTGAAAATAGTGGGGAGTTAGTAATTGTAGTTTGGACATTGTTTTGGCCTGCTTGTCAACATGCTCAGCAACATAGCTCTTGGAGGATATATATAGATAGATAGATAGATAGATAGATAGATAGATAGATAGATAGATAGATAGATAGATACTTTATTGATCCCAGAGGGAAATTCAATCCCAGGATGTCCCCTGATTGCTGCAGTTACTGTTCACTGTCTAATTCCGAACACACAAACATTATGCACACATTTTTAGATTCTGTGTGATTTACACATTCCAAGGATATCATATTGTCTTTGGTGTTCTTTAAAGAAAACATCCATAAATCCACCTACAAGTGCTATAAGTGGCCAGTGCTATCCTCTATGCAGTTGTATGCTGGGGCAGCAGGCCGAAGGGGGCGGACGCCAACGGACTTAATAAACTGATCCGCAAGGCCGGTGATGTTGTAGCGGTGGAGCTGGACTCTCTGATGGCAGTGTCGGAGTAGAGGATGCTGTCTAAGTTGCATGTCATTTTGGACAATGTCTCCCACCCACTCCATGAAATGCTGGTTAAACACAGGTGCACATTCAGTGAGAGACTGATTCCTCCAAAATGTACAACAGAGCGCTACAGGAAGTCATTCCTACCTGTGGCCATCAAGCTCTACAACTCTTCCCTTGGTGGAGTAAATAGACTGATTTGGACTCATCTTAACAGTGCTACAAGTTACTCTTTAGTTATATGTACAGTATTATATATGTACCACTGCTGTATATATTTGTACTCTACATAATATTTCTATCTTAATTTCTATATTTCTATTTCTATATGTTATATATATGCTTTTACTTATATTCTAGTCTTTCTTAAATGGGTGCAACCGTAACACTAACAATTTCCCCCCGGGGATCAATAAAGTATTTCTGATTCTGAAGTCAAAGGTCAAAAATGCTCCAGACCTTTAAAGTAGGGACGAGGGCCGATTCCATCCTCCAGTCACAGCCATCGTCCACTGAGCCCTCTCTCACTGGAACATCGTGATTTAAAAGTGCCTTAGAACTGATGAATATGGATGTGAAGGAGTGTCAGCCAGAGAACACAAAAATGAAGGATGGGTTAATTATAATAGCACCTTGGATCTGATTTACTGAAGGAAAAACAGCATAAAGTAAATTTGTCAATGCAGATGTCCATCCAACATACACAGATACAAAAGAAAAAAAAAAGATCAGTGATCTCATCGTCTGTAGTTTCACTCTGGACATCACCATATGCCAAGTCAGCAGACGTCACCCAACCCTAGCAGGAAATATTTTGTTTCTAGTAGAAAGAAAGTAGTTCCGGTAGATTTTACCATACAAAGAAGGTAGTTTGTAAATGAAACTGCTCACTAAGGTGATCAGGTCTGCAGATTATCTTGAGTAACCGGGTCGTGATTTCTGGAGAGAGACGTTGCTGTTGAGTTTTTCAAATGTACTTTTTTCTTTACAGCCGATATCACCAAAACTCTTCAACTCATATCTAAACAATGTAGCTGGATAAATAGCACTACAGGTAGTAGGAAATGTTTTTATTTTTGATTTTGTTTTGTCCCTTTAGATGACCATTACAACTAGTCATCAACTTATCATTTTTCTCCATGAAATGAAGCCACGCTTTGGACTGTTTCTTCCTCCCTGTCATGACTCCTTCTTGTTTACTTTCCAGCAGCATAGACACATGAGTTTCCACCAGAAGTGCCGCGACACGTCCCAGAAGTTTCTCTCTGCTACGCTTCAAATACGTGTCAAGTCTGTTTTTGACAGGTGCTGTATCAGTTAGCACAGGGACAGGAAGTCAGACACAGAAAAGGCAGGGAGATTGAGGTTAATTTTCAAAATAAAAGACCCGGTGCAGACTCGCGATCATAAAGACAGAAACTATTTAACCACGTAGCTTGCTTATCCATGGTAGAAGCACAAAGAGCAAGGAAAGAGGACCTAATCAACAAAATCTGAGCAGGTGAACATAATCAGGTGGGCAAAACACTCCGCTGCTGAAACGCTTCTGAAATGCTGCTGGTGGGCGCTGCCACACCTGGTGGAATTTCTGGGTTAGAAAAAACATGCTGGCATCAATAAAAGAATTTGATCATCTCAGCGGCAAATAATTCCAATGGTTCCCCCTCCGAGGAGGGAATGTCAGTCTGTATTTTAACATGTTTGTGTTTAATTTGTCCCTTTTTTTGTGTTCTTTCTTCCCCCCCTTTGCTTATCTCCTTCCTCAGCTCTTGGAGTACGTTGGAAAAGGAAAGAGCATCATGGACGTGGGTTTGGCCCAAGCCCGCCAGCCACTCACCACCCGCTGCCACTACTATGAATTGGAGATCGTTGATGCCGGGGAGAAGTGCTATATTGCTCTGGGCCTGGCAAGACGGGTGAGCTTTCTAAGAAAAGAACAACTTTTGACAACTTCACACACACACCTACACTCAATAGAGAAGCAATTTTATTTTATTTTTTTGCATTTGGCCCTTTCCCCCATTTTTCCACAGTGTTGTATATTTGGCAGTGCAGTTCAATGAACTCAGGGGATGTGGATTTCAGAAATAAGCCTCCCATTGGCTGATTCTTCTGTACTGCTTTCTAATGCTCTCCCCCCTTCTGGCCTCTATAGCTCAACGGATTGTTGAGCTAACAACATGCTAATGATGGAAAACTTTGACAAAAACCTGAATTGGGAATTAGGTAATTAGCATGTCCAAAAATGTACCTCAGGCCCTGTCTTGGGAATGTTGTAGGCTATAAGGTAGGATCCCCCACATACATGTAAATCGCAATGTATGATGAGTGGCTAAGCCCGTAAATCCCTTTTTTAGAGGACAAAGAATTTGTGAAATGGACTCGACCAGTGGTAAACATAGTGGGACTGTCATAAGCTTTATTTTCTTTCCCATTATCCAGCAGTTTTAGCTGTTCTCTTTGCATCTAATGGCCTACTTTAGGCAGATGAAACACCCCCAGAGGAAAATACAATTAGAAAAATTTTAACACCTCTCATTTGAGGCCTTATTTCTTTTTCCAAAGAATGCACATGCGGTTCCCATTTCTGCATTAGCACTGCAGCTTTGAAGAATAAAACAGACAAACCTGAAGATGTCTGGGCGCTGAGTGAGGCAGATGCACATTAAGAGATGCAGAGATTGAATGGAAGAAGGGTTAATTTATCGAGACATTTCAAAACGCAGATGCATGGACGTAAAGAACAAGCACCAATAGTTCAGGATCCTGCAGCAGTTGCACTGGTGCTGTTTTGAATCCTCCTTACTAAGCTTATAAAGGACAGGATTAAACTTGTATAAATGTCTGCTTTCTGATAGATTGCTTCTCTCACAAAACCTATTTGCATTACATTTTTTCATTACATTATTCTTCTGACTCAGGAACTATTTCTTCGACAGTATGGGTTCATGATTTGTGAGTTTTTTACACCCTGTAAGTTTAGCCTCCAAAGTGTTATGAGTGTGAAATATTAGTGAGTGCCAAAGCCAAGGCCTGTGGAGAGCTGCCAGCACTGTCTCTCCCAGGGTCAAAACTCTGCTCCTTTTAATAACAAAAATAAAAGATGAAACTTGTACAACATCTTTCAAGGTCTCAAGAGGCAATTTATATAAAACAGGAACAGAGGGATGTACAGGTCACTTAATAATAATAAGACAAAGAGAGCTATAGATGCATACAGAGAGGGGAGAAATGTACTTACAGTGCATGTGAGTGTGTGTGTGACCTACTTACTGGTTTCCATCCAAACCATATAACGGGTTCATTAATATGACTGTGTGTTACAATGCCTGAAGATTCAGCACTACACTTACCTGTCTGGGGTCGTTCTTGGAGGTGACAACTATATGAATATTACTGGTAAATATTAAAATCTGAACATCCTTTTTGTGGCTGGACTTGTTAGGGTTGTTGACTTTTGCAAATTTGTTGATGTTGAGACATAAAGACACGACAATAAATCAATAATGTCAGAAGTATTACCGTCTGCACAGCTATGCAGCTCGCCAAACCACCTTCCCGGTGAAGTCAGCGTTATATTTAAAGTCGAACATTTTGAGTAAAATTAACTGTAATGCCGCAGCGACTATGCATATTTTTTCCATTTTTCAAAATAAAGTATCTAATAAAGTATAGTTTGCCATGGCAGCGACTCACTGGCATGTGAGATCCAGAGTTGCTAGAAGAAACGATCAATTTCCGTGGTGCACTACTGATCACGGTGGAAGTAACGAATTACAGCTACTCACTATTATTGCAATTAAGTGATTTTCTTGATTAGCATTTTTTCGATCAGTTATCCTGGGGTGGCCTGGTAG